>JAAFCE010007921.1:0-24342 GCA_013389805.1 Trigoniulus corallinus
ACGTTTTGTACTATTAACTTTGGAGAGAACAATTGGCCTTTATTGCATTTATTAACCATTCCTTAACAACATTGAGTAATAAATGTTAATGATAAAAAAAGAAATTACCGTGTTAGACCAGTTCCTAGTAGACAAAATGTTATCTATATGGGTACACTGTGTGACATTTGAACGAGACACACTAAAGATCCAAAAACCACGTGTTACCATTAGATTTTTATTGACATTCTTACTGCAGGATGTCCCAACAAAATACACACAGTCCGATTAATAATTACCTTAGAAAAAAATAAATGTAAAATTATCACCACTTCCTTATTGAGTAGTGAAAATGGCTTCATAATTTCAACGACGTAATACTTCGGAAGCGCGTAATTCAGGTGCAGAAAAGCCGGACATTGAATTTACTCTACGTTCAATCACCAAAAATATACATATATTTATAAGGGGAAGTCTTAAATCAAGTTAATTTATATTCAGATTTGTTGATGGACATACCAAGTGCAAACTAGATTGTAATTCCTGGCAAAACCCCTTCTAGACGCCCCTGGGTTTATAGCGTGACTCCTTCCCTCATTCGAAATTTAGTAACCGCTTTTTAATTGACAATTTTGGTTAAATTGCCCTTAACACTGTTTGTAAAAGTCATTTCAGCCACGGGCCGCTTTAATCCTTTCGTTCCCTCCAGGTAATGTCGTCTCAGCTTCTTATGTACTTACAAAGTGAATCCATCAGCAGTCATTGCGGTCCGGAAGTTTGACACTCCTGCTTAGGATACTGCGCTTAGATTGGCCCTTGTTACCGTTGCACACAATACGAGTTACCTCCTCAAAAGAAGACAAAGTTGTTTCAAGTCCCCGACGAGGATCGAACTTGCATTATGCTAAGTGTATATTGCATACAAAGATATGTATAACAGTATCTTTTGAAATCTTCTTGGCTTTATCGGTATTTCTTGCATGTTATTCAAACTGGACTTTAGAAAATGCTTTAAAGCGGAAATGAATTTTTCTTGGAAAAACAAACAAGAAAGCCTAGACTATATAATAATACCGTTTATAGAAATGCAATTGGACTTTGTTGAACAAACAACAACTGTTTCAAATTCCCTACTTCCATTTGTAATTTAATTCAATTTCCTTGATGTATAATGTAGTTGTTAGACATTCATAGAAGAGAGCATTTTTCCATGTTCGCTTCAATAATTCCAGCCTGTATTGATATGTGAGGTTCGTGCCTATTATAATCTTAAAAATTCTCAACGAACAAACAAAAATATTCAACTACCAGGCGGTATGTTTATTTATATGAAACCAATACGAATAAATATCATTTTATGGCTGAATAATGTGACTGTGTTTTATATTTACAACGACTTTACGTTTATTTTTTCATATGTTCCTACTCTATTTGGCAAAAAACATCCGATGAAATCTAGCTTTCTTGGCTATCTATATCCATCGTTCTGGATATCAAAGGGGAAGAAAATTAGATTTGTTCCCTCCTGAATTGACTTCAGTAAATACCTTCTTTCATAATTTATTTGTATTATATCTGAAATTAATATCTTCTTATTTAATAGATCATTTGAAATCCATTATAAGACATTTTTTTTCAAAATTATATTGCGAAATGTAGGAACGAAACTTGGTTTTATTTCAAAGCAGGGTTACCTAGAATATTTCAAGGTCTACTGAAGTAAATAATTTACATTTTAGTTATACGATTTAACTACGGGTGTTGCAGTCATTTTAATATCATTTTTTTTCATTCCAGATGTGTTGAAGGGTTGAAGAGTAAGGAGACTCAAGTATCATGAGCACAAGGGCAACGGTTACTTGAAATACAAATTGATTCTTAATATTCAGTAACAGACCTTGTAGTTGAGAAATGATGCGTGGCGTGTCTGGTATGTAAATTATATCAAATAATCTCGCAATATGTTGTATATTCAGTTATATATTGGTTATCACATTGTAAATCCAAATTGCACTTCTACTCTAAAACAGGTAGTGCATCTTTAGTTATAGGAACTCTATAATTGCTTAATATGTAGGTTTGAATGTTGAGGCGTTTAATTAACTCTAGTCTGTTAAGAAAATATTATAAATCATTATATCTCACTTAAATATTTTTATTCTTTACTCTCTTCTGGGCTAAGACCTGCTTCGGTGGCGCAATAGGTCGCATGCTCGATTTAATGCGCCAGTGGTTCCAGGTTCGATGCTGAATCGAGATGGGTTGGCTTCTTTCGGGCGAGAGAGAAGCCCTGAGTGCGCCTTCTTTCGGATGAGAAGTAAGACCGAGTCCTGTGTGGTGTTAGTATGTTATACTAACGCATAGATGAGGCAAAATTTCCAGGTGTAGTAGCTCATTCCCTGGCGTCGGGTTTGTTTGTTTGTTGAAGTTTAAGGTCCCGTCAACTACAAGGTCATTAGAGACCCGTCCACTGTATAGTTCTAATGCATATACTGCACAGACACTACACTAATGCGACGATTATTGGGTATTAGCAGTACCCAGCTTTCCCGAGCGACCACCCATGTTAGTACTAACTGGGCTTGCGTTGCTTAACTTCGGTGATCAGACGAGAACTGGTGTGTCCAACGCAACTCGCCGCTCCCCCTGGCGTCGGGGGACTTTCCCAACGAACAGTAGACCGACGATAAATAAGCATAGGGTTTTTGCAGCTTTGGTCGGCAGCTGGCTGCGGAAAAACACCGTCCAATCTAACTCCCTTGTGTTCACTCAGAGAGACAGGGCGAGAAAAAAACTTAGTAGGGGGAGTAGTTGCTTTGCTTTACTCTCTTCTGGGCTAAGGAATATGTTACTCCTTTCTTATTTAATTTTAGTGCATCATCTAAGCGGAGTTGGCAACTTCAGGAAGTTAGTCACTATTTCTTATAACATTGTCTTCAGCTCGGCAATTCCTCTCTGAATTTTTTATTCCGGGAATTCTAAACCTTGGAACAGTGCATCAAGGTCGGATGACCATTTCCGTATCTTTGGGAAACATGGACGATCTATTGGACCGTATTTTCACGCAGCCGGTTGTCGACCTACAGTATGTAGTTTATTTATTGTCGGCCTAGATTTCTTTGTTGGGACGCTCCATCGACGCCAAGGGGTGAACTCCTACACCTGAAAAGCTTGCGGTACTACACGTACATTTACTCCCCAGATAGTAAGGGTTCTTAGCAGTGGTGGTTTTAGGCACGTGCAAACTGTGCAACTGCACGGGGCCTCGCTTTTGCAAGTTGCAAATTTTTGGAAAGGGCCTCGCACTTTCAATTTGCACAGGGCCTGCACAGGGCCTCGCGTATGCTAGAACCACCACTGGTTCTTAGATTCGCAGGTGGCAACGCGCACACCACACGGGGCACGACTTTGCTTCCTGTCCGAAACAAGGCCCACTGGAAGAAGCTAAAGCACCTCGGGACCTGGAACCACTGACGTGACGCTGTAGTCCGAAATGCCACCTCTGCCCCACCGAGGCGGGTCTTTCATAAAGAACAAAGAATCTAAACATCACTGCATTCTACGTTGAGGTGCAGTCACTGAACTTGTGCTCCACGTCCCTGGATGGGTCAAAGTGGACCCTATGGTTTACAAAGCATTCAACCGAGAGCTACTAACCAAAATTACATGCATCATTGACTCCGATCTTGAGTTTTCTAACTCACGCCTCAGTGCGAGCTTATGAAACCTAATTTATGAGTTTATAGCTTAAAAGACTGAAGCGTTATCTCTTTCCCAGTATTAGTTATACTTGCCACAGCCTCTACCTGTTGTTGCCAGGAACTTTAGACGTTAATAGCATTCACTAATTTCAAAGTGAAGTGAATTTACATATAGATATTAGTTACTAATTTAAAGTTTTTATGTGGTGCTGTCTTATAATTTGTTGACTGTGAACCATGTTTTTGTCAAGTAGTATTGAACTCGTGACAGCAAATAAGGACACGCAAGGATAGGATCTGCCGTAGTATTGTTTTGTTGAAAACCAGTTTCGGCATCTGTTTATATTTTGCTCTAGGTGTTTTTACGTCGTAGTTTGTAAACCACACTAGAGCTAATAAATTTTACGAAATGGTAGGCATGATATCTTTTTTATTAAAATAATAAACTTAAGAAATTGTCACGTATGGGTCTTGATAATAATTGAAAAACAGCACATCGTAATGACAAGCAGTTAGTATTGTAACATTTTTTATGGGATCAGTTTGAATATGAAAGAGAATTTTATATCGCATCTTATTCAACGAGGTTATCAAGTAGGGAGTTTAGTATAAAGATTAACACTTTCACCGCCTCTTGCTGTCGGGACAGTTGAAACTGAGGCGTATAGAAGGATAAATGAACGTCGCTCATTGAATTCGACTTAAGAGAAACCACGCTAGCCACGAAGGCTAGAGGACCTCATGTAACTGGCATCGTAATGGCTGAATTATGAAAAATACAAGGCCGTGCATTGCACATGGCCTCCAAAGCAGAAGGTGCATTTTGTCACTAATGAAATTCCATCCGTCGACCTCCCCTTTTCGTCATCGAGAAGAACCTCACTTGATGACCTTTGATAAATGTAAATTGAATGACAGAGAAAGTTTCTACATAGATATTTCTTGGCAAAAGACAGTTTATATAAATATTTCTAAACGAATAACTTTTATCAAAGATTAATAAAAAGATGTTCCAGGTAAAAGATGCACTTAGGTTTTTTTTATCTGCATGGGGCTGACCCATGGCAAGCTCTGCATGCTCTGATTGGATCAATCGAAAGATTAGATACTGTATTAACGATGAGCACAATAAGCATTTTTGTGGAGTTTAGCATCATACAGATCTGCTTCTGCTGCTGCAGATGACGAAGTTGTTTAGACCTCGCCCTAGTGTTACACAATTACTACCGGTACCTTTTGGTGGCAAAAAATAATATTTTTGGTTCGGATTTGATCCTCATCTATCATTTTCGATGCTTAATGTCAAGACTCCGTATTGTTACACTGTCATAATCTGATCAACTTTAAACACACTGAAGTATGTTGAATATGTGCGAAAGAGTCGAATAAAGAGACTGAGACGTGATAATGCACGGAAGAGCTTCATTACTATTCAAATATTGCCAGATGCTGTTATGTAGCATAAAGGCAAATATTCTTGGAAGTGTGTGAATGTTAGGCATTTTTGGCGGTTTCAGTGTTTGACAAAACTACTTTCAGAGGCGAAGTTGCCCTATAAAACATATGTTTCAGTACAAGAAGCTGTTTTTAATGTCGTATGAATTATTTAAAATTATTAATTCTCACCGTATGTCATTATATGGTTTAGATAAACCCTTGATGATGGTATTCATGTATTAAGTACACTCTCCAATTTGATAAGAACTACAATAGTTCCTTATTTTTTCTTAAAAGGTTTAATCAATTTAGTATAATTTCAATTGTCTTTTCTTTACTGTTGCATACTTGTACAATTACGTATTTAATTATATAATTTATAAACTAGATAGTAGCTAGGGGCAAACATGCAAAAGAAAAAAGGAAACGATATGTTTTTAAATAATCTACCCCCTTATCCTGTCTATGACAAGGTGGAGTGCCCATTTTTGTCACATTGCTACACATGAGCCGCCTTTCACTGTAACTCTGCAAACCCCATGGTTATTTATCGTCGGCCTACTTTCTTCATTGGGGCACTTTCCTCCACCGACGCGACGCCATGGAACGAGCACATATACCTGGAAATTTTACCAAACTTATACTGTACTTATGTTTTGCTCCATGTAGTAAGTTTCTTTTACGTGCAGTTTGACATCACACGGGGCCACGGCTTTACTTTCCATCCCGCGATAGGTGGAGGCCTGTCTCTCACCCGAGAAAAAGCCAACAGCGTCAGTTCAAATTCAAATCTGGAACCTCTGACGCAACTGTACCCATAACCATTTGCTTGAACTTATAGTTTGCTAAGTCCTTCTTGGCCAAGGTTGGTAGTTCGCTGACTTGAGTTCAGTTTCGAAGATCGGATGACGAATCCAGTACTTTTATGTTTCTCCCTCTTCCTCTCTGGTTCCTTGAAGGATGCTATTTTGTTGTGTCCGACCTAAAATATTCTAGGTTATTTTTGAATTATTTCATCTACCATATGTCTAGATCTTGTTATTCTTCATTGTAAATTTATTTGGAGAATTTGTGACCCAACCGCGACAAAATGATGTCAGTGACAGTTCTTCCTTTCGGTTTACCACGAAATGGCGGTAATATGCAAATTGACACTCACAAATGTTGAAATGTTACCAGCATGTAGTTGCCATGGGGTAAAAAGGTGGATTAGGGTCGATTGGACCGCAGATATCCTTTCTTCTCTTACATGCTCCATGTACAGATATAGGGCAACCTTTCTCTTTTTCTTTCTCACTGTGTGCCTTACTATGGGCACCGATGTGAAAGTGAAGTGTGACGTTAACGAACCATAACAAGATCATTACAAAAGCCATAATGAACTGTTATCTCACTTAAATTATACAACTGAGAAGGTTATTGTCATAATTCCAGTCTAATGGTTTTATCACCAAAAGTTACTGCTATGTTTGAATCTATCTCTCTCTTTTCGACATTTTCTAAGAAATATTGTACATATTAGACAATTTTGAAGAGAGATGCTCGAAACGCTTTCTTAGTTATATCAGGCAAAATATCCAAATCTCTTAAAATGATGGACCAATGAAGGACCTACTGTTTTTTTTAATGTAGTAAGTAATTGTAGAGTGTAAAATGATTTTGAATTAGGTTACCAAATTGTAGTGCATTTCATCATTGAAAAAAGAAACAATGAGTAAAGAAATATATGATGATAAGTCTAAAGCATTGGATCACTTGTTTTTAAAACGTCCCGTTGTTTAATTTTGCCAGTCAATCAGTCATCTCGAAATTCTTTTTTTCAATAAGAAAAAAAAACAAAGCGTTTGATATGCTGATGGATGTTTGTTTGTCACTTTATATTCATTTACAGTATTCTGTATGTTTTATCTACATCGTTTAATTTTCAGAAGATCGACAGTTTACAAGTGAAAAGTATTTCATTGAACACTTGTCAGATGTTATTCGGTACCCGTAGCAAATTAAAATGACTTCATGCTATGAATTTCTTTTTGCAGCTAGTCATGTCATGTTTATATTGTCATACTCATTTCTGATAATAATCTTTTCTTGACAGCTACTTCAATACGAAGGTTAACAAATACTTTTTTATTCAGATGGGGGTAGAAGAAGGAGGAGGAGAAAATATTGTATCTGTTCAACAAGTTGATACTGATCACCTGACATCATCACTAGGGTATGTTTTATGCAATAACTTATTCTCTATTGGTGAAATGTAATGTCAACAGTGTCGATTAATTTTGTCCGTTTTTATGAAAATACTGTAATATCCGGTAATGCAAGAGTTAACAGGATTTTAACAGAACAGGAAAATTAATTTCCAATTTGAATCTGCACTGAAAAAGACACTGAAGTAATTTTTGTCGAACCTCTGAAAGTCAGATTTATCGTTAGTAGAGTGCAAGTACCTCTAATGATATGTTTAGTGAAAGCTGCAGGTTACCAACATAGTTTTTAGGATATTGCAGACAAAACCACAATTTGCCAAATAGTTTGTCTTCATAACACATTTGAATTTTTTTTGGTAGAAATATAGCTTGATCTAGGATATTGAGGTAAATTCCCAATGCACGGTTCTTGATCTTGTTTATATATATGCGTGTCTGTCTGTAAATGAATAACAAACCATAACTACTTTAGTTGTTCTGCACAAGGCTCCGGAAACTGTAACCATTGAAACAGCGGGTATTTCCGTCACATTAGATCAGTATCTTTTTTTAACAATACTCTGGCTGTAGACCCACTAGTTGATGATGGCTCCCTTTTTTTTGTAATCAGGTCCTAAAATCAACTTTGTGCAACGTGCATTTGAAATAGGGAGCAGACAAACAGGACGAGAATGTGGTCACACATTTGTGAACGCCCACTTTAACGTGTGACCGACACAATTGTATGTATTATAACTTTATAAAAATATAAGGGTTTCGTTTTGAGCAAGACAAAAAAGGTGTATGTTTCCAGCAATTGTTGCGAAATGACTTCTGCTGCTTATTTATTATTTCATTTTTTCACCCATATATCCCACACCATCCCCTCAGCAGCATCAATGTTTGATATCAAACTTTTGTTTTTCCTTTTTTTTTTTAGTAGTGGAACGCCCTTTTTTACATTTATGTGCCTGAAACTTTTATTTTTTAAGGTTCAAATAAAACAAACGTCAGCCAGAAAGGAAGTTATGCATAGGATGTAACAGTGTCACCTTAACTAACACCTCAGTGATGGGACAGTAATTTGTTTTTTGTTTCGTCTGCCATTAGTTAAACTGACCTACTGCATATCAATTCATCATTACTTTCCTAAAAGGTTGATAGAAATCAGTAATGGCAACTACCATTTCTGCGGTTTTCAAATTTGATACGTGTTATTGAATAATAATTTAGTCCTACAGTTGATCATTTCTTCATCTTCATAAATATGTCATATCTTCAATTATAATTTAAACGCGTTGGATATTTATGATTGAACATATTTTTAGTAACTATCAATTTAAAATTTATATGTTAAATATAATGCATCATTATCTGAATAGCAAAACAAATTTCTAATTGCATTAGTCTATTATTAACCTTATTTGCAACCTCAAAATAGATATTAAATGATCTCAAAAGGCGATGTCTTTAATCTTCAGAGTGATAATAAAAAAACTTGTACTTGTTAACTACACGGGAAACATCGTTCAAATCTTTTGACAGTTATAAAGAAAAATCTGTAAGCGTTAGAAAAAATATGAAAGGGTGAAAGCCCTTTAATCTTCTAACTTTGGGTACTTCGATTTTAATTGTTTTGATTCATTTTACTGCCTTGTTACTATAAAAATAACAGACTTTAATTATTATATATAACTACAGTTCACCGTTGAACCCTTGTGGGTTGCACCACAACTCATAAAATAGTTTGATACTTGTCTGATATCAATGGGTTTCCTTGAAGCCGCAATATAATAGTAATAAGTATACATTGAGAGTCCCATTCACATAATTCTTTCTCCTTACCTATCCTTTTTTTTACCCCTTTAAATTTTTTTTTATTTAACCCGTTTGTTGTTATTTTAATTATTGTCAACACTGACCACGAATCTAGACGCTTCAGTCAAAAATCTAAAATATTTCCCTCTGCACATATTTTTTGTCAAACTCTTGCTGAGTTTCGTGACTGTTAGCCTAAATTGCATTATAAACCCATAAAAATGTAAAACGGGAATTTAAGACGACAAAAAATTTGCGGTTTGTAATCCTTTCGCTCAGATTAGTACAAGAAGCTGCAATATAAATTACAAAATTTAAGATTTTTGACCCTATGTATTAAGAGAGTCTTGAATTTTTTTTCGAAACTGAATGTGGCGAAATTTGAATTTGTGGAAAATTAATGTTATCTTCCTACTACAAAATTAGCATGCATCTTCCGCCTGTACATGATTCTTCTGAACCGTATCATTCCTAAAGTGATTTGCAAGGATATGTTAAAAAATGATACATATTTATTATAATTTTAAGTTGATACTTGGTACTGAAGCACTGGCTGACAGCATTTCTTCTGTAGTTACTATTTTATGGGCTATTAATGGTTTGTCTGCAGCTTGGTAAATTGTTAGACACGTAAATATTTCATGTTTAGATGTCATAAAACTCCGATGATTGAAGTCTGAATGATAATTATTTAAATAAATTAGTCTGCATCTATGGTGTCCTACAATTGAGATAATATACGAACTCATATATTTGAGAATAATTTAATTTTATAACATTATTTACATGTAAGCAAAATCTTAAAATTTATTATTCCACGATAGCTTCACTGAAACGTGGTTAAAATATTAGTCCATTGATATTCAAATTGGATAACAGCAGTTACTTGAACAATCAACACCTGATTTTATTATTATGATTATGATTATTACTTCTCATTGCTTCTAATTTATCACCTGAGATTTTTTGCCTCCCATTAAAATAAATCAACAACCTAAATATGATTTAAGGAAATTGACCGATTTAACATTTATACTGTAACTTATATGAAAAAGCTGTTTAGTAGAATCTGCTAGGACCTTTTTTCTCATCTGCATAATTTTATTTATTTATTTTTTGCCAAGACTGTCAAAGAAATCTTTCAATTAATGGAAAATCTGTCGTAAAATTTGATTTTGACTTGTTCATGTCAACCCTGATTTGTTAGTTTATAAACATGGCATAAGTTGTAATCTGTTGAAGGAATGAATCTTTTCTTCACATTACGGGAGGGCGGATCACTAAATTTAACGACTGAAAAGTCAGGCACTAGATGCTAAAATTATCTTTAAAGAGTAATTAAATCATGTAATGATACATATAAATCTCAAACAGACATGGTATGATAGGCATTTGATAACATTCAATAGTTGTAACTGTTAATATACTGAGGTATTTTTTTTTATTACGAGCAATGTCGACTTTAGTTATCTTTTATTTATTATTTTATAGCAGCAATTAATGCATTCGGTAGTTTTATATCATATCTAGCTTATCAGTGACGGTGATGATATCATTGGTCGATTAAGGGTCATCATTTCACTAATTATTATTGTGGCATAGAACCTTCTTTGGTCTTATCTTTACTCCGTACACATAACTAAAGTCATTGATTTATTTTCGAAGAATAACCTACTCTACATCTTGAATTAAATTCATTCCTGTGATATATCCGCGATATGTCCTTTAGAAATCGTTTTTATATCCAGTGGTTAGATCAATCACAATTATCAATAAAGGTTCATTAGGTATTTATATTGGTTTACCTACACCCCTCGCATATGATTTATCAAATCTGGTTTTTAGGCTGTTTATTTTGCAATTATGTTTTATTAGTCATTAACGTGGAAATACAAATATATTTCTTAAATAGCAATAAAAGTTATTTATTGCTTCAAATTACTCCTTAACCAAAAGTAGCAAATAAGTTCATTTGCCTATTTGTATCCAAATTGTTACTTTCCCTTTTTGAATGCTCGTTTAAAATATTACCAGATTTTTATATTGTTTATCAGCATTTTGAGATGATAAAATAATTGCTTCTCGCCTCTACATCTTCCTCTTAAATTTACATAATTAAAACCAAAGTAGTTTTATTATGCAAAATTTGTAGCTAATTTATTAGTTTTTATATTCAAATTTTGAATAATGGATATTTGAATATTTTGCCGATTTCTTGCTATCATTTGAACTGCTAACTTAATAAACATAATTCTTGTGCTTCACACAGTGAAGTGTATGCATGTTGCATATCAATTTATGATTTTACAATTCTCGTCTACTCCTGTAGATGTGTACTGAATAAAAAAGATGAAAAAAAACGTTAATGAATGACCTTTGATTACGTCTATCAAAGGCCAAATTCTTATATGCCTTGTATCAAGTCTATTTAGATAGATTGTGTAGAACTTACTATCAGATAATTTAAATGCTGATTTTTGATTATCAGATCCCCAAGATCTTGTCTGGGTAGTTAAGATAGGATATTCGCCCACATTATGAAAGTAACTCCCAATTTAAACCATTCTGCACGCAAAATATTACAATGGTTGCGTTCATTAATTGTTTTTAATTCTTTAATGATCTTTAATTTGAAGGCCACTGGCCAGTTGTTTGCACTGCTCGCACCTATACCTCTCAACTGTCTCATTATAACTCGGTAACTTTCTTTATATTATTGTTCATCTAATCATTTTAATCGAAGAATGTAATTATGAGATGGCATCAGCATCAAAATTTCACCGAAAATAATCATTATCTGTAAGATATCTCAAAAAGATAAACTTGATATTCATTATGAGTATAAATATGCATGGTAACATAATCTGTTGTTATAATAACAATTAGAGATCAGTAGGTATTTTTTATACATCAATCAGTAATATGAGTAGTTCGGACCTAAAATTTTTAAATCGTTTCAATATTCTACATCCGACGTTGATAAACGGTGTAAAATAATTTTTCGGCTTTGGGAAATTGATATATAAGTTATTTCGGAGTACTGAAGAATCCCTTGGTCCCTCAACTTGGCAAAATTTTTTTCATAATACAAAAAATTAACTAACCCGAAACTCTTCCCATTCTGAGAGGGTTTTTTTTTTCAAAATTTTTGAAAATTGTTCTTAATTAAAAATGCTGTCGAGTTGTACTATCCAGGTAACAATATAAAACAAGAAAGGAAGAGTAAAACAGTTTTGTTTGCTGAAGGAGTGGAATGCTGTAATTTTATTAGTTTCAGGGGCAATCCTTTTTCTACATATGGCAGATTGCCCGTTAGTCCAGGGAACACAGGAGAGAACTGTTGGACAGTATGTTTATTAAACTACTAATGCTACAAGCCCTGCTTATTTAGCGTTTGGCCAACTTTTCTTCGCTGGACATTTTTTCTCCACCAACTCTCCTACACCTGACATTTTGCCGAACTACTTCCCATCCCATAATAGACGAACTGTGGATTTCTCTCTCGCAGTAGGTCAGGCGGGTCCAACCTCTTTTTTCTCGGACCTGTTATACCTGGAAATCTTCAGCTAGTTACCGATTTTATCATCTTTCCGACATCTATACCAAGGATTTTGTTGATAATCCTAAATTTCCTATCCATTTTATCATAAATATCATGTTACGCTTTAGGAACTTGAAATTATAGTTTTAGTGTTAAACGTGTCTCAGAAAAAAGAGTTCACCGAGTACACCAAAATAATAATCAATTTAGGATTTTTTTTTTAAATTGACTGACCAGGACTAGACAATGATTTCATTAATTTAATGCTTTCCTTTAGGACATGAAATTAGAGTTGAACATGCCAGCATGATTCCAAGTGTTTGAAACTATTTTCATAGCTATCTTTAATGCACTTTAGGTAACAAAAAATGTGTGTGTAGACGTTGACTTACAGGTTGTCAATGTAAGACAATGGATTTAAAAAAATGTCTTACACATCTCCAATCATGTAATTGCATCTTAGCGGGATATTGAAGATTCAATGTTCCTAAAGTCATGTTAACTACAGATTATAATAGAAAATCATTTGTAGAATAGTTTGGTTTCAGGTGCCTATGAATCAGAGGAGGGTTAGGGCTGATTTTAAGGTACAAAAAATATTTTTGTAATCAGGGTGTGGAATGCTAAAATTACCTCCCTTAAGCATTCATTTTTGGTTTCAGTGCATAAACTCGTCCTGCCAAAAACATTACTTTGAATCTTTTGACATTTTGTCTGGTAAAAATTCTATAAATTATGATTAAATATGGAGAGAAAAAAGTTCACTCATGAACGTTTTTCATTGAAGGTAAAAAAAGTTTCCAACTGAGATTATAACCAAAGCTTGCCATAAACTTTTGGTTCCCCGAGTTAAAAGTGGGAACCCCTACCATTTTCTTACTCACGTCAGTTAAGTAATAGCAACACTAATACTAAATTAGGATCGTGTTTATTAATAGCAAAACATTCATGTGGGTAATAGGCGATGTGAACTTTCAGGCCATTCCTGAGAAATTTCAATTAAAACCTGTTATATATAGTGCGTCCAGTAGCTTTCTAAACGAGTTAGAGGGTCACTTTACAAGACTTGTCCACCATGCACGAATAATTTTAAACATCAAATATGGAGTTCATAAAAACAGTGGACATGTTGAATCCTGTTTTTTTTCCTGATAGTTGACTTGCCTTCAAACCCTTGGATCTCATCGTGTATTTATTTACTCAGGTGTGACTAACAAGACAACCCTCGAGCCATCAACTTCTTTAATATTAAATAATTTTTTTTAGTCTGCAGTGATGACCAAAGAAATAAGCTCGAAATAACTGATCTTATCATGTTAATGTATTATGTTAAGGACGATTCCTGCCTTCGATATTTAGGAAAAGGTGGAACGGAATCATTTAAGGCCAAGGTTAAAGAGTTTACAGATACATCTCATATATAAAAAATAGTAAACTATATACAGCATTAAAAAACGTTTATCATATAACCAGTTTTTGTAATCATATTCCACAATTGAATTTGTATGTCGCTGGAGTCAAATGCTTTTAAAAGATTTTCGTGAATGAAGCAGAAAAGGAGATCAAGTTTTCCTGTTAGATATAAGTTATGACACAATTTTATTAAAATAATACTATCACTTACTACTAATGTAATAAATAGATAATTGTAATCTTTCTATAAGTTGATGATGTAAATCAATGAAGGTTTTACACGCCAAAATGCGTCGGAAATTGTTAGTTTTGTAGAGTCACTGAGATGGACCACATTTGACTACCGCTCAAATATTTTTTATAGACGTGAGGTGTACTTTAACTGCAGTAGTAGAGTCATAAAAAATATTCGAGGTAGTTTAGTAAGATAATTGAGGTTATGAGATAAATTATTTGAGCATATTTTGGTTTTGCATTTTAGTAATGATCAAATCTTGATTTTCTTTTATTGGTTGACAGATAACATCTCGGCTTTTTGATTAATCAAATGAATTATTGCTATTCATCACACGGCAAATGAATGTTAACCTTTACAGTCATGTTATTTTAATTTTATAAAATAAGCTTTTATTGCGTAAAAATTCACATAACTATATCTTAGAATTACTTTTTTATATTTAAGATTAAGAAAAAAATTACTCATTTTATTAAGAAAAAAAAATTATTACTTACTGAGGCTTAAAATTGGCACTTGATATACAACTTGCGTTCAAGAATTTTGAAAAATGCAATAAAAGTAGACATTTAGGCTGAATGTTTTTACCATTTGATGAATTTCATGCATCCATTTATATGGAGTTTATGATCAAAAAGTTCCGGCTTTAAATATTCTATATCTTAGCATTTAATTACCTAGTAAAATTTTCATGGTTTGATGAATTTTTAAACATGGAAATGAATTTTTTATTATTATTATTATTACTGAACTGAAAATATTAGCGGTGCAGAACAATTCAAGAAACTGTTATTTATAGAAGCGAAAAAAAGCAAAATAATAATTCATTTAAGACTATTTTCTGAATATTTTAAAAAAATTAGGGTATTTGTGTTTGTTTGACAAACTAGGTATGTTTTAGTCCCTTTTAAAGGTCAACTTTTATGTGCATACTTGATCAGAAACCGTAATTCCCTTACTTTTGACTGCGTGTTTAGTTGTGGTGTCAAAAAGTTATGAACTATGGAAATTTATACAGCTTTATGATAATTATTCTTGATTTTAGCATTTTGATCAACAGCTGCGTCACTGACAGAAGATTCACAAATTTAAAACACCTTAATGCCATCTATTGGTTAATTCAGTACCTCTTCCATTATTTTACAGGATTTTTACAAGCACCTGTGCAATATTAAGACAAGATCCGTGGTTTCTCTATGCACGCTTTCTGCACATTATCTCTCTCTCTCTCTCCAGAATGGTCACATTACATCGTTAAAGACCTTCAGCTTCGCTACGTTGTAATTTTCGGCACCATCGACTGTAGCGAAGATGTCCTATGCCTGTATCTTGATGCATGTCAGAAGCTCACTTCATAATGTTTTTTAAATATAGGCCTACATTTTATTTGCGTTGTTTCGAGCTGGTCAGTCACTGTTTTTTCATATTTTTCACATTAAGGCTGCTAATTGTTATTGAAAATTTCCAAAATGATATGTGAGATGCATAACTATTCGGGTATGGAACCAGGTTCGAGGAGTTGTAAGATCGGAGCGGCGAGTTGCATTGGACACACCAGTTCTCGTCTGATCACTGAAGTTAAGCAACGCAAGCCCAGTTAGTACTGACATGGGTGGTCGCTCGGGAAAGCTGGGTGCCGCTAATACCCAATAATCGTCGCATTGGTGTAGTGTCTGTGCAGTATATGCATTAGAACTATACAGTGGACGGGTCTCTAATGACCTTGTAGTTGACGGGACCTTAAACACAAACAAACAAGAGTTGCCAGATCAGCTAACCATCCCCATGTCCACGATAAAATGCAAATCCTCATCATCATCATACCCTTTTCCCACCTGTGGCAGGATCAGGTCTGCGGGTCCACTGAACATGCTCTGACTGGTGGCATCCCAAGGATATTGGCTTTGCTGTCTGTGGGGGACGCTGGCCTACCCCACGTGGTTCAACACCGCATTATACAACCAAAATAGAAATTTTGGCAGGTAAATTAATGCTTTGTTGGTTATAATATTGCATGGTGTCTGACCTACTGCACAATAACAGTAAGCAACAGGGATATTCCAGACCGCATGTGGAATATGCAGTATCCAGCATCCGTGATCCGCCCTGTTAGCAGTTGGATTGTCAGGTAAACGGAATAATAAACTACATTTCGATGTTGTTCGTGTGGCAACCGAAGAACAACGTTGATTTGATGCAATGATTTCTGCACCCTATATCAAATTCCTTTCATTGTTGACAAAGCGTGATAATTAAACATTTATTGTCAGGGAAACTGTTTGAAATGAAATTATCAATAAACTACAAATAATGAAGTGGTAACATTACCTATGCAATTTGTTTGCAATATTGATGTGCGATTCACTCAGAGGCGTAACGAGGGGGGAGCGAAGGGGGACAGATGTCCCCGGGCGCAGAAGACATGGAGTGCAAAAATGTGGTTCGCATTAAGTTTAGAGGGCGCAGATTTCGGTCTTTGTCCCCGGTCCACTGGATTCCCTCGTCTGTCCGTTACAGTGGAACCCTGTTATGTCGATGGCATAGGGGTTTGCTAAAAAGCATCGAGATAACCAAACACCAATATGGCGGCAATGGTGTGGGTAAATAAAGGAGAATATGCAATGCACATGAGTTTATACATACAACACATCTGCAGTGAACTACTACACCCCCTATTGTAGGCCATCATCATCATCATCTCACCCTTCTCCCGCCTGCGGCAGGGTCGGATCTGTGGGTTCTAGTCCTCCACTCCCGCCTGTCTCCCAGCAAGTCTCCTTCCCCCCTGCATGCCACCATGTCCCTTTCCACCACCTGCTCCCACGCACCCCTATTGTAGGTGCAATGATGTTAATGGTTAACCTTCCGTCCACAAGGTGATGATTTCTGGCACACACTAAAAGGTGGGGTCTGTGATGACCCCAAAAAGACTTTGATTTTCAAGGCTTAAATGTTCAGATTAAGGGCATTATTATGGATATTGAATTAAATACCATCCATATAAAGCTTTAGAAATGAAAATAATTTGGAAACATGCTGTAAAAATTCTATATTACCCCAAGAAGACAAGACATCATCATCACCATACCCTTATCCCACCTATGACAGGGTCGGATCTGCACAGTCTAGTCCTCTCCTCCTGCCTATCTCCCACCAGGTCCCCATCCACACCAGACACTACCCTATCCTTATGGACATCGTGCTCCCATTTCTGCCTTAGTAACCAGTGTTTCTGACCAGCCAACCATGTTGGTACTAACTTGGGTTGCATTGCTTAACCTGAAATAAAATATGCTAATTACTTAGGAGACCTGCCAACTTCCCTAGATAGGTAAAGAAAACACCGAGGAACAGGTACTCAAAGGTTGGTTAAGATTGGAGAAAGTGCTATCTGTGTAGACACAACTTTGCAGGTCTGGGGTCTGCCGAGACCCCCACCTTGTGGGCGGAAGGTTAATACTATATTCAAAAGCCAGCAGTCAAGGGGATTCCGAGATCGACATAACCAAAGTTGAGTGGCAAATTTGACCCTTTTTGTGCTCGAGATATTAGGGATCATCGACATAAAAGGATCGACATAAGCGATCAGAAACTAATAGGACAAAGGGGGAATTTGGTGGTTCCACTTCAAAAACGTCGACTTAAAAGGGTTGTCGAGTTAACGGAGGTCGAGATAAGTGGGTTCCACTGCATTTGATTCCATAGTTCTATAATTCTTATTTATATGAAGTTCTCAAAACTAGAATCATTAGCTCTTTTCCCGCAAATGGTAGGGTCAGGTACTCATTTTTGTCACTAGCGATGCTGCAAACCCGTGCTTATTTATTGTCAGCCTAATGATCGTTTGACCAGGGGCGAGCCCCTACACCTGGTAACCCCGTTACATGTGTAGTACGGTTTTTTTTACCTACAGATGACATCGTACACACCACACTGGACCCCGGCTCTATTTCCCATCTGACGAAAGGCTACCAGAGCGCCTCCCACTCTTGAACTAGAGTCATCATCATCATCACACCCTCATCCCGCCTGCGGCAGGGTCGGGTCTGCGGGTTCTTTAAACTCTAAGTTCTTTAAACTAAAAACTAGAGTGGAATTCATAATTTCGGTTGAAAAATGTAACACACAGGTCATTTGACGAGCTAAATCGGTGAAGGTCCCGTTGGTTTTTTTTTGTTTTGTTGTTTTGCAGCCAAGTTGCGCTGGACCAACCAGTTCCCTTTGAGATCACTGAAGCTAAGCAGCGCAAGCCCACGTCAATACCAACACGGGTGATTGGTAAAGAACGTTGGGTACTGCAAATCAACCCTCTCCTTCGTCCTTTCACCTACTTCCTCATCTCCCGCGGGCAGCCTCCTAAGGGTTCGTCCTGTTATGGCTGCCTGGCTTACTCCCCAACCCACAAACTAATCCAGTAATGCAGTTTAAGAGCCCTTCGACTACAAGGTCATTAAAGCCCCGTCCACGGTGTAGTTCTAACGCAGAGACTGCACAAACACTATACTAATGTGACGATTTTTCGGTACTAGCGGTAGCCAACTTCCCCAAGCCGCAACCCATGTTAATACTAGCCGGGGTTACATTGCATAACTTCCATGATCAGACGAGAATTGGTGTGTCCAAAGCAATAAGCCTCTCTCCCTCTTTTGGTTGTTGTTTGTTGGTGTTTTAGGGCCCTTCAACTACAAGGTCATTAGAACCCCGTCCACAGCATAGTTCTTATGCAGATACTGTATGGACACTACACTAATGCGACGATTTTTGGGTATTAGCATGTACCCAGTTTTCCCAAGCGGCCACCTGTGTCAGTACTAGCTGGGGTTGCGCTGCTTAACTTCAGTGATCAGACGACAACTGGTGTGTCCAAAGCAATAAGCCTCTCCCCCTTCTTTCGTATCCTTCGAGTAGGAATAAGGGTAAATACGTATGTTTGTTTGAGTTGTATTTTAATCATAAAATATTGTCGCGTAAAATGTCAACATTTTTTTATATAAAAATCTTTCAGCACGTAAGTTTCAAGTGGAGAAGACACTCAAAGAATTGGAACTAAAACCAACTAGTTTTATAGGTCCCTTACAAGGGTTGGCCAACATAAAAATGCATTTTCATATTTGTATCATTGTCAAGGACTTTTTTTTGGAGTTATCCATATTAAAACAGCAAGTCATTTAAATTTATCGAATTAATGCTGAGCACGTACTAAGTTTAGGAAACATACCGTTGGCTTGGATACTGTATTAGCACACTATAAACAAATACTTTGAAGCAACGTGAATTAAAGTGAAATGCAGAATGTGATCTACATGTTTGACAGAATGCCAGGTCAGAGTCCCAAGATCTTACGACTAAAAGGAGATTAGAGTTCGAAGAACTTTCTTTTCCTTTGAGATATTAAGGACCTAGAATTTGGCTCCAGTATTTGCGGATGAAGTTTGGGGCACAACGGGTCATACGTCCAAAAAGGCCCCAAATAATAACAGGCCTGCCATAGGTCTACACATTTTCACAGCTTAGTACTCAACTCAAAGCAGTTGCGTTTCAGAAAAGCCTGCATCCCATCATTTCACCAGCCCATGAAGGGTCTCCACCCGAAAGATCCACCCGACATGTTCTATAGGGTATGGAAGTGTAGATTTCACAAATGTTTCGTGGGTTGGGGAGTAAGCCAGGCAGCCATAACAGGACGAACCCTTAGGAGGCTGCCGTGTGAAATTTAAATCTGCGATTTCAATCTGCTTATCTCCGCACAGTGCAGTGTGTGTGACGGAGGAGCCCTTCAGAAGTGATGTTTCAGGGGTCCCTAACTACGGGTAGTTGGATCCGCCTATGAGTGTGACAAATGAATGATCTAGCCTGAATTGATTCCGATATTCTTAGTAACTTAGCAAAGATAAGTGCATGTTTTTTGTAATAATTTGTTAAACTATTAGGACTGTTACAAATAGCATGCAGTTGAAAACCCTTTTTGTAATCATCTTATAGTTGTGAGACATTTGCATGTGCATAAATCATTCCTTGTGTCAAATATGCCACATCCACATGCTCACTGTAATACATTAGAAAACATCTTAGATATGCTTTCATATTTTTTGCTCTTCAGTACAGTTGAGAGAAAAAGACAGCTAGGGAGAGAGAAAAGAGAGAAGGAATAGGTCAAAGGGTAATTGCTTTTGTTTTTGACTGCGCAAAAAACTTAGTTGCAAAACTTGTACACGTGTTTGGATTAAACTACATTAAGAAAATAATGGTTCGTATTATAACTAAAGTTATGTTATAGCTGCGTCTTAAAAAGTACCGATTTCTTTATGATATTAATAAATATTGAAGGTTCATCAAACGTTAGCCGGTTAGTGCTATGAATTATTTTACATATTTGTGTTTAGTAACTTTCAGCCCTATGATAGACAGTCTTAGAGTTCCTTAGAGTAATTTTTTTACTGGAGATATTGTTATTGCTAATTCTCACGCCATATTTTCCTTCAAGAAATCCACCCATGACGAATGTTTACTTAGTGGTCGCTTTAAGGAAAGTGTGCTGTTTGTCTTAGGCAGCATGCGAGGTTCATTACTGAGCACACCAGGGGACCTTAGGCTTGATAACTCACGTTTATATGAGGTGAGACCATGGACGGTCACCACACACCATATATATATACACACACGTGTGTCTTACCCCCTCCAGACTTGGCAACTGTGTAACTCAAGAAAAACTCAGACGGGGGTGCTGTCTCTCTAAGGTGAAGATGAATTTTCTGAAAATTTGAACGGTGAATTAGTTTTTTAAAGTACTGAAAAAAAAGAGAAAGACAAAATGAACCTTAGGGGGGATGTTTTCTTCAATTTGAAAGAAGAAAGAGCAAAGGTAAAAATGAATTAGAAGGTGGAAGAGGAGTACAGTTACTGGAAGGAGGCTGAACTATGTTGTAACAATTGTATATGAAGAAAAAATGGACTCCAATCAGTCCATGTAGTAGCCAAGGGACAAGTGAGGGTTTCACTTTTTTTTTGTAGAAGTAAAATCTAGTAGTGAGACAAACAAAACGAGAAAGGTGTGTGAGCAATTTGTTATCCTTCCAAATTCGTCTTTTGGATTGAAACTTCACCCAGGATGATGGAAGTGATGATGGAGGCAGAATTTCTTCGCTATGTTACATGCTAAGATTTATGACTTTACTTTCAAGAAAACCATTTTTAATATTACCTGGTCATTGTGACTGATTCTTACTGTTGATTTCGTGCCCGAAAAGGTCAAGGCGTGCAAACTCTAATTTTTGCAAATGTCCACCATCAGCATGTCGTTTATATGATTAGTTGCACTGCATCAGCAGCGTGCTCGTAATTAATAATCCACTACATGTTGTCTCAGAAATAAACCTCTGCTGTAATTCTAGGTTAAGTGTAAATTCTCGTTATCTAGCCTGTGTCCTTATTTTGAGAAAGTGTCCCAATAATTTATTAAGGTTATTGTTGTTAGCAGTAAACATCAAACTATTTTAAACAATCAATCACTCTTCGGTTAAAAAGATTTGTAGTAGACTCTGGTTGACGTTGTCTTTCGGGCCGTTACGAAGCCCGAACGCCTTGAGGTCCGCACAGAGCACCTTATAGAAAACAAAATTTTGACTTTACATAGTAACTACTGACCCTTTTCCCACCTATATCAGGGTCGTATATCCATCTTTGCCTCTCTAGATGGGCACATGGGCGATCTCTTGGACGGTATTTTTACACAACCGGCTTATGACTGAAGCTGCAACCTCTATGCTTATTTATCGTCAGCTTTCTGTTCGTTGGGGCACTCCACCTACTCCAAGAGACGAGCTCCTACGCCTGGGATTTTTGCCTCATCCACTCGTTGCACAGTAGAGAGGGTTCTTCTAATTCTAATTCACTACACTGCAAGCAGCCTTATTTGGCCAATATGGCAGGAGAGAGACCAACTCTCATTCCAACATACGTTACCATAAAACTCCCAAAACCCCAGGCTATAATTCTCGTGGTCCCCCTATAATACTAGCGATGGTGGGGTTTCCTTTGAGGAAGCCCTCAACTTTATCCTCTCCAAGGCTATTCCATTGCCGAATGGTCCTTGGTAAGAAAGACTAGTAGTATGAGTCTGTCTGTGCTCTAATCTCCTTCAGTCTATATGAATGATCCTTTCTCCCCTAATACTCAGCCAGGGACACACTTCCAAACAGAGGTCCATCATACCGCAGCAGTCTGATAAAAAGACTTAGTGTTTCCGTGCAAATGACATCGCACATCATACGGGGCTATGGCTTTACTCACCATTCGATGGAGGGTGCACCTCGATACAGTGTCTAATCTTGAACCTCTGGCGCAGTAATCCACTTCGACCTAACATGGCGCTCATAATTTCTCATCTGCACTAGCTTTAGCCCTTTTTCAATCTCCTAAAGCACTTTCATATTGGGAGTACTTCCAGGTGAGGGAGCTGTCAGTGCGACGTTGGTAAATAGCCTCAGCAACGTGATTAAATAATGTATCTATTTGTATGTCATGATACAGCTATGTTGTTAAGTAATGAAGAGGGAGGTTTTCTAATTGTTCCCTAGGACAGTGCACTAGGATAATTATCTTGTCGATGTTGATCACATCTTAATTTTTAATAAGTCGGTTCAGAGTGCTAGTTGCAAAAGAAATTAAATATTTAGAGTGGATTATTTTTCTTGGGCACTTCACTGAAATATGGCATCCATCAAATTGCAAGGGTTTTATTCACTTTAATGTGTGTATTTGCCCATCAAATACCACCATCTGTCACTATTAGTCGATAACAAGTAATTGGTCATGTTATCGGCCATCACTTGTAGCCTGTAACCTATTATTATTAATAGACAAAAATACTTAGAAATAATTAAAACTTTCATTAATTATAATTGAATTTATGTAAACTTGTATGTCAGAATGGTATTAACCCTTTTTGTCGAAAAAAAAATTTATAGGTATGTTGCACTTTTCAAAATTGTTTATTTTTATTCGTAAATGGCTACGCAGTTTAATATTGCAATTCCTCTTAGTAAGAAAAAAATGAGACAGTTGATTAATTGATAAAAAAAATTAGTGTAGTAGCCTTTGGAGTTTTTTTGCTGTTGTTTACCTGATGGGGCTATTACCTGTGAAGCGTTTCCATGAAGCCAAAACTTTTTTTTTATTTGCTGTAAGCGTCCAATAGGCACTGTTAAAAAGTGTGGGAAGCAATTGCACTTCCTATTGTGGCGTTCATGCGTTAAAATGTTCTGGTTATAGGTTCAATATTTTTGGTGACCAATCGTCCCAAATATGACTTTATCACTTTTCAACATTCCATGTTTGAGGACCACGTACTAAAATGCAGCAGTCACGTTATTAATTGGTCCACATTCACACTTTAGAAATATAGTCACCCCTTATCTTTATTTGGATTGCAAGTGAAGACACCAGCAAATGATCATCTTTTAAGACAGTTGAACGACGTTAGCGCTTGGACAGTTGAGCAACTTCAGTTTTCTACGTTTCGCCTGTGCTTTACGAGTTCTAGCGCTCTATCCCTCCTCCCACAAGTCCCTATCCATTTTATTTTATATCAACACTGATTACATCACTCGCTTCTAGCACTAGTGCTCCTCCCTTTTGGTCCCACGCAATTATTCTCATGGGATACCTCTCGTATATTTCCCGCAGTGACCAGTAGGCACAGGGAGGGTTCTAGCATTAGATGGATATCTAGCGTACTAGTCACAATCTTACAACATAATAAGACTTGGAAAGGGGCTAAACAGTGGACCATTTTTATCTTAAATTCACCTAAAGAAAACTACAATGGGATGTCATGAGTGTCATTAAATGCATCTAGGAATCTAAGATTGCAACGACCAAGTCCCCGGGTGAGCTAGCAATAGAATACATAAGGACCACTCCATCCTTGCTTGTCGAAGGGGGCTAAAGACGACAATCAACTACGCTAACTCTTCCTTAATAGGTTTCCAGACTCATGGGATCCTAACCTTGCTCCAGACTCATGGGATCCTA
>JAAFCE010007922.1:0-19069 GCA_013389805.1 Trigoniulus corallinus
TCATGGGATCCTAACCTTGCTCCAGACTCATGGGATCCTAACCTTGCCGTAGACGGGAAATGAGTACAGGAAAGCGATGTCGACTTTTCATAGCAGACGGAAGCCTGGGGATTTTACTCTGTCTAGACTCCCGAACAGGCCAAGTGTATTGAAAATGACGACATTAACCACTATACCCGCCTCGGTGGCGCAGAGATTCCAGGTTTGATTCTTCTTTCGGGTGAGAGAGAGAGATCCCCTAGTGTAGTGGTGGCCAACATGTCGATCGCGAAGCCAATTTTGATCGATCGCTCACGATGTCGGCGGCGTAGTGGGTAGCACGCTCGGTAACTGCTTCAGTGGTTTTAGGTTCGATACTGGACCGAGGTGGGTTGGCTTCTCTCGAGCGAGAGAGAGGCCTTGGGTGGGCCTTCTTTCGGCTGAGAAGTAAAACCGAGGTCCCGTGTGGTGTACATCCCTCTCCCCACTTGGACTACGCCTATGACAACAAGTCGATCGGGGCACATTTTTAAGATAAAAAATAGATCTTATGTACACAAAAGTGGGCCACCGCTGCCCTAGTGCGCCTTCCATCCGATGAGATTTCGCCTACACGTAAAAGAATCCTGAACTACATGGAATGTGTAGTTCGGCAAAATGTCCTGTAATAATTCGCCTCCTGGCCTCTGGGGAATGTCTCAACGAACAGTACATTATCATCGTACCCTTCTTCAGCCTGCGGCAGGGTCGGGTCTGCGGGTTCTACCCCTTCACTCCCGCCTATCTCCCGCCAGGTTCTCTTCCACCCCGCACACTACCATATCCTTGCGGACAACCTGCTCCCACGTTAGCTTTGCTCTCCCCCTGCCCCGGGTGCTACCGACCACCTGCATTCCTGGTATGGTCCTAATGAGCTCCTCGTCCCCTCTTCTAATTACGTGCCCATATCACCTCAGCCTATTCTTCCTCATCTTTTCGGCGATGTCCATCACGACCAGGCTACCTCTAATATACGCATTCGTAATTCCATCAGCTTTCGACACGCCCAAGACAGATCCATGCAGCATAGCTGGCCTAGGCCTGTATCCACTTCAGCCACCCCTCATTGATTCTACGGGTCACATCCGCGTCTGTCTCCCCATTGCTCTGGAATGTTGATCCTAGGTACCTAACCTCTTGTACCTTTATCACTAGTTCGCCCCTTGAACGTCCGTCACCGTTATTTTCCTGTCCTCTCAACGAACAGCACGCCGGCGAAAAAATAAGAGTAGGGTTGTAGCTTAGGCCGGCAGCCATCTGAGTAAAAATATCGTCTAAAAGATCGCCCATGTGTTCCAGAGGGACGAAAATGAGTACGCCACCTGGTAGTTTATAATTTTCTGGAAAAGGTCAAGAAAACAAATCCAACAATTACTCTTTGTACACGTTTGGCCCATTTATTTCTCTATATGTAACTGATTGTGGGACCTTAACTAATGTCTTATCTGGGTGTTCCGAAACAAGGGGCACAGAGTCCACACTTATAAGTTAGTAGCCTAAGTAAAGCAACTCCAAGTTCCACGCTTATAACTTAGTAGCCTAAGTGTATAGTAATAAGTAATACCTCAAATTGATAGCTGTTCTTGAGCGAATGAGGGAGGTCATTAATTGAGTAAAAGACCTATGGTAGAATTTTTTTATATATATCAAAAATAGAAAAACGACAATGTCGACTATATCTTGTCTTTTTTAAATTGATATCTTGTAAAAAAAAATGAACTGTACATATTAGAGCCAAGCAAAATTTACTTTACAATCATTTTTCAACAAAACAAATTGGTTTTTGTCAAGTCTTGCGTGATTCCCATCATTGAGTTTTTTATTAGGTCTAGTTTGGCGGCACTGTTTTACTGGCATTCCCTTATGGGGCCAACTAGCAAGAAATTTACTTCCAGAAATGGACCATATATGTACGTGTACTTTTTTTTTCTTACCATGTTTTCATGTTGAAGAAATTGGGGAGGGAGAAAGTTATACTTTTAGTAGAGGTATATTTTCATTCGTTGCAATTCGTGTGAAACGTGTGACAGACCATGTAACGTTGATGTAGTTTTCTGTCAAAGTCACACGAAAACAAATTAACTTTTAAGTTGTGTCACTACTTTTCTAATAGTGATTGAGATTTAAACCGTTCAGACAGCAGCCCCTACGACTACTCCTACTCTTCCTACTATGTTTTACTTCCTTTTTTTTGATATTTTTTCTCCTATTGAACACCATGTTAAAAATGTACTTTGAAAGAAGCACAAGCAAGTACACGTATACAACGTAGTTTGTATTGGAATCCATGTACACGCACCAGTAAACCGACCAAGGGGCATTATGAGAAGGGAAGAGATGAAGGACATAAACGTATACACATATTCAGGGACCATTCCGAGTTTCCAGTCTAATTTACATACATATAGTGATGGTCGCTACGACAGAATAATATTTTTTCTTTCAAGAACGGGTGACTTTTTAGATTCTTCTTAAGGGGTAAGAAATCCCTGTTGGATTTTGTACATGGGGCAGGTTGTAACATGGCCTGCAGAGGGCACTTGTATAGATGGATTGTGTGACCTATCTCAATTGAAAAATGACAAAAAAAGAATAAAAAAGTAGCCACAGTGTGCGCATTTTTGTGCAAGATGAGAGCCTAGGGACAGTTTTCGTTTCAAAGTTAGATCCCAAATCTGTATGTCGTCCTCAAGAAAATGACTGTCTCAGTAGAAAAGTAGCCATACAGCTAGTGGATTGGACATTTCTGCTTTTTTAAATTAGATTTAGTCGGAAGAGCATATCAAAAAAGGGTCATTTATTTTTATAATATCTTCTTCAATCATGTCGTGTGTTTTCTCCAACCCTAAAAGTTTACCTGTCTGTCAACTTGAAAAAAAGAAATACGTTTATTTTTAGTTGCAGTTTTCGTCCATTTCTAGTATATATAGCAACTATGATTAATATTAATATTATTTACCTATACAGAATACAAATCAAACTTGAGATATTCATATGTTTTATAAAAAATTGAAATATAGCCTATATCACGTTATAGGCTACTCCAGGCCTACTAGGGCCTATTTCCAGTTTGAATATCAAGATACTTTAAAAATGTAGTATAAAAAATGTTTAAATTGGTGGCATCTTCAAGATAGTTAATAAGATGAATAAATTAAGGTAGACCTCTGTAGATCCCTAGGTGGACCACGCCGCTAACCTCTTGAGCACAAAATAAACAGATTGGTCCTTAGCTGGGCACTCTCTGTAGTTTATTTTTTGATAAGGTCCCATGTGGGAGTGTGCTTGTCACTTAGCCTTCCAAGACTGCTGCTGTCCAGTTAACCTAAGCCATTGCAGCTGACATTATGTCTTGAATTTGAAAGAAGAGTAATTTTTTTTAACTAAAAGCAATTTATCTCACAGGTAAATTATATGATAAATGACCTTTACTCAGTCTAAACGGTGATGCCAGCATTTTTTAATATTCTGAAGATTATTTAATACAAACTAGACCTTAATTAAACTCTTGATGCAATTCACTATCCCCGTTAGCGAACTTTGCTCTTATTAGATGACATATTTGGTCAACCCTTTTTCTGACCGACCTGTCCAGACCATAATTGTGCTAAAGTGTTTAATGGATAGTTACTTAGCGCGGTTACCACCCAAAAACAATTTTTTGAAGATAATCACATGTTATAATCTAGTAAATACCTTTCCTACTTTAATTCTGACACTACTTAATATCTATCAAAAAAGATTTTTGGAACATTATTCTGACAGTTGAAGAAAAAAAATACTTGCAATCAAGTCCTTTCGTATCTTCTTCTGACCCCTTGGGCATTGGACTTGTTATGAAGAAACTTTATTTAAGGTATAATTAATATATGAGAATGGTGACATGATAATGTAGTTACACGGTTGATTTGCATATTTTGACATGGACGGAAATAATTTATTTGAGTCGTTGATCATCTCACTTCACTATTATGCAAAATTAAAAGTCTCTAATTTATTTGAAATTTATTCAATAATGGCTACTGGCTGTATAAATAATTAAACCTAATAATCGATAATTTCTCTTGTGATCCTTGGGTGCTTTTCTGCAGTTATGTAAATGATTTATCGGAAAAATCTATTGGCTACCTTTTTTTCTCTCCTGATATTGCGTGAATTTTTTTTGGAAATGGTTAGATACGGACATTTTTGTTTGGAAAAAGTAATTTTGTTGCATTTATAATTTCATATTAATAACTCTCTTGCTAGTGTGCGTAACAAGGAACTACTTCATAATTCTAAGCTCTTTCTCTCTCCCTCTTAGACAACAATTATACACTATAGTTATATAAATTTATGTAATCTCTAAAACAAGTTACAACTTCTGAGGTTAGCCTGTTATTCTATATATAGTGAGGTTATCATTACATTCATTTCATTAAAAATCAGATGATTTAGATAATCACTTTAGTCATGTGCAAGTGTGAGTTTTTGTTATATATTCTGGTAGCCTGTTTTGCATGAGTAAAAAGTAACAGAAATAGTTATTTTATTTTAGATGAAGGGGCCTGGGGCCTGACGAATAGTTGGACGTTGAAGAGGTAGAAGGTAAATACTGTTGTAGGCACTGAGGTGTATTATTTTTTTTTTATCATATTTGTGACTGAATTTTAAACGTAACATGTCGGATACCTCTTTCATGCTTGGTATTGAAACCTTTTTTTTATAGTTGTGTTAGTCAAAATATATACAGTGACCACACCTAAATCCCCAACAGAGATTCCCTCATTAACAGGTCACTGACTAGATTTGTTGTGCACATAGCACATGCACAAATCTCATTTGTAGTTAGTTGAAGGATTTGATAACCCTTTTTTATCCTTTGACATCTTGAAGTTCGGCCAGTAAAAAGGAAGGTTAAAAACTATCTCTAAGTTTCATGTGAAAAGGACTTATGATTGTTTTGGAGTCCTTAATCCAGTTCTGTGAATTTTTGGTTTTATTCATCCAGCCCTTTAAATTTTATTCTCTGGGCATCGAAAATCTTGTTCATTAATTAAATTTATAAGTCTGACTAGCAGATGGATATCAGAAAGTTTAGGAGCCTAAAAATGGCATATAATTTATCAAAAATCATCACCATTATCCTTTTTCCTAACCTTTCTCCCTCCTACGAAATAGTCGGGCGCACACTTGTCCCGTTGTAACCAGTTCGTTGGAGGATGTCTTTTTCACCGTTGACTACCAACCTAATTCTTCAATGATTTGGTTATTCAACGTCGGCCCACTTTTCCTCGGTGAGGCAACTTCGTCAACCGATAAGCTCTTACACCTGAAAATTCTACCGATTTACACAGTAGAAAGGGCTTTCCTCCCATATTAAAGAGGTCATCCACCTATCAGGATCGGACACACAGACATCACTCCTTTATAGAGTCCTCCTCCTAAAAATCACCTCCATAAATAGTATGTCCCCATATTTAGGAAAGGGGATTTGAACTCGGGATCACTTTCTTTCTCCTGTGAATGTTCAATCCGTCATACCACCAACCAGGGTGGTGGGCAACAGGAAACATTTTATGGCATTTGTATTTCCTTTAATCAAGATAGTAGAAATGACAGAAAATACTTTTTTCTCAAAAAAAAATGTCTGAAATGAGTAGATTTTGAAGTTCACTACCCACCTGCAAGACAAGTCCCACTTCCTGACACATGTTTTAAGAGTTAAATATTTCAGTCATCATTTTATGACATTTTTATGAAGTTTCTTATATTTTTTTAAAAAAAGAAACATTCTGCTGCATTCGTAGGAAAACATGAAGCAAGTTAGACATTGACTTCAAAGGGTGAAAAATTCTTAGTACCGTGACGATGAACAAGAATAAAAACTGACATAAATTTTTAAAGTCATATTTCATTTTTAATTATTCGTATTTGATAATTGTCGAAAGAAAACGAGTCTTTTTCTAATTCAGCAATGATAACAGAAGTATTTTATAGCATACTATAATGTTATAGAGAACTGCATTTAACTTATGCTAATTTAAAGATATGATAGTTTTATAAAAAAAAAAGTTTTATTAGAATTGCACTTATAAATATTATGACTAATAAATGTATTGGCGTCATACTTGAAGCTATATATTTAAGCCCTAAGCAAAAGTTGCATAGCATTGGGCCTCAGATAAAAAAAATATATGTAATGAACATTAAGAATTTTCTGAAGCTCAAATTGTAGAGTGCGCTTGCCTGGTCAACCCAAAGAACTTAGGTTCGCCCCTACCTGTAAAATGTGAACTTTTCTATGATTAAGGGCTGAGCTAACATGTCCACCCATCAGTTCATCAACTCTGAACGCCCCAATGAAGTTGAATCAAATTGGATCAGGATCTGACATAAAGAGGGATGAATTTTCAATTACATGAAACTGTTAACAGTCTAGAATTTAGGTGTACGGTTATCACAGTTATTTTTTGTGTAAGAAGCAATAATTTTGAACCTAACTTTGTGTACATCTTTGGCCAGTATTTTAACTCCGAAAATATGATTAATCTTCTACACTCAGCGTTATGAAAGCTGTTTCTAACGTTGTCGATTAATAGTTAACACCGTAAGGTAAAAGCTTCAAGCTGGTAAAAGGCCACCTGGTGGTAGTCATTTTGGTGCCACTAAGATCTCATCATATTGTATCCAATTACTCTAAAACAAGGATATGGGATCTTAAAATTTCTCCCTGCAGTTTCTTAACTCAACCATTTGTGTTTTTTCATTGTTTGTTTGTAAACTGTCATTCTTGTATCATTTGTATTTTGTGATCAATCACGAGCACAGCATGCCGCGCCACCTATCAAAATAGTACTTTGATTAACTCCGTGGCATAAAATAAATGTTTGTTTTGCGCTATTGATAACAACCATGGGTGTCGCAGGCTGCAAAATTGCCCCTTGAGCAATGGGACCTCCTGCTGAAACCATAATTGGCCCTTGCTCCTTTTCTTGATGAGTGGCAAACGTACGAAATAAATGAGAGAAATTTGAGGCTGTGTGGTTTAGGATGCAATTTACTCTTAAGTCATGAACATGTCGATAATAAAACTTTTTTTTTCATCCCACAAAATGCAGACTATAAATAAAAGAGTAAGAAGGTACAATTAATACGTTTCAAATACCAATCAGTTAATAGTTTATTGCAGTATGCACAGATTTGATCATTTGCATAATGCTGTTTTTGTGCTTGCATAAATTATATTGAGTGTCAGAGAAGTGAGACTCTTAGGACAAGGTATTCTAAAAATTCCTTCCTTTATAGCCTAATATTTATGACCAAATGAATAGTAAATGACAGACTTGTGGAACTACTTTTATTGGCATGGAAATGTTGTCAGAAGGAAAGACAGATGCAGTAAACGCATAGTTGAAATACAAGACAACTAACTGACACTGACAGAGAGAAATTGAGTGACGAACTGAACTCTTCAAAAATTGTATGAATTTTATCTCTCAAATGTCACTATGGATATTGAGATGAATTGCAATCAAGCACTAAAATTTAATATTGATAATTGAAATTCATCTGTTGTAACACTTCAATATCGAAGAGCAGCTTAGTGCGCCTCTTATACAGACTGCACAACCATTTTTAAAGAAATTTTTCTTTTACCTAATCAAATGCTCTCTAAATTTCGATAATAGTCACTTGGAGACCAATGTCAGTACCAATGCAGAAGTTATAGAATTATTACTAGGACCATAACTGATAGCAAGGAATGGAACTAAATGGAATTTTATGATAGATGAAAAATGAGCACCACTTTAAAGAGTAATACATGCACTGTATATGCTTGCCATGTTCCCTTCAGCAAATGAATAGGGCATATAGCCCTATATAGCGTTGGACACACCAGTTCTCGTCTGATCACTGAAGTTAAGCAGCGCAACCCCAGCTAGTACTGACATGGGTGGCCGCTTGGGAAAACTGGGTACTGCTAATACCCATAAATCGTCACATTAGTGTAGTGTATGTGCAGTCTCTGCGTAAGAACTATGCTGTGGACGGGACCTCTAATGACCTTGTAGTTGAAGGGCCCTAAAACACCAGCAAATCAAGCTTATCGTCATTTCAGGAGAGGGTGGTGTCCTTTGAGGGGACAAATGTAAATATAATGAAATTCAGTCAATCTCGTTCAAATTATCAACTAGTGAGAACCTTTGAGGACAACAGAAAAGGGCAAGTTATAAACTACGCGGAAACTCACACTTTATTTCAGACGAAAAATTCCATTAAAAACAAATGCAGTAAAGCCACTGCTTTCCGGCATCTTTGGGACCAACCAAATGTCAGATAACTGAATTTTCTGGATGATGGAAGCACTAATATACTGAAGGATCAACAGTTCCACAGCAATGGGAAGATAGACCCTGATGTGACCCGTAAGATCAATGGGGATGGTTGAAGTGGCGACAGGCAAGCGGAGTCCTGTGTGATAGGAGGGTCCCAATCAACTTGAAAGGGAAATTTTACAGGGCGGTGGTTAGACTAGCTATGCTGTATGGATCAGAGTGTTGCGCCGTGAGGAAGAGCCACGTCAATAGAATGCAAGTAGCCAAGATGCGAATACTGCGGTACCTGAATGGGGTGTAGAGAGCTGATAGAATTAGGAATGAGTATATTAGAGATAGCCTGGAGGTGGTGAGCATCGCCGAAAAATGAGGGAGAATAGGTTGAGGTTGTATGGACACGTAATGAAAGGGGGAGGGCGAGCTTGTCAGATCCATTTGAAAAAAGCACCCGGGGCAGGTGCCACGAATTTTATATTAGTTTGTAAACACTTATTGCCATTTTGAAAAGGTAGGTCTGAAGATTTCGTGCTTCCCAATCACTTCAGGTCACCATTTCTCATTGCCGGAAATATGGTACTGCTGGATGACCAGGGGCGGATCCAGGGGCAGAACAAGGTGGGAGCAATTCAAAAGAAGTACGCCCAAATATTTTGAAATATTCAGAATCCCTCAGTACAACTCTAGCTAGCAATTACAATAGGTTCTCTACTGCCCCTTAGACAATGTCCCATCTTCAGTGGTTTAGCCAACTGCAGATTGGACTGCAACTGTTGGACTGACAGTATAGAAATGAGGATAGCAATGCAAAAATGCCTAATCAGTTGCAAACTTGAATCATGCATCAGTTGAAATATGCCCTCCATTGAGACACTGAGAGGGAGCAATTGCTGATCCACCTCTGCTGTTGACAGGGGTTTTACTGTAGCTACGTTAAATTATATCTAAGGCAACTTGACGGGCAAAAAGATTTAGACAATTCCAATAGAGTTGTGAGTGAAAAGTGAGTCACAATTCCTACTTTTCTCAGTACGGTAATCACTGCCACAATACTCACAAAAAATATCCTCAGTAGTTGAGGACTTTATTCCTAAATGCGACGTTTATGCCCATTGCTCTTACTAAGGCCTACTAAGTTTCTATCTATTCACATTGGCCTCCTCTTCCCCATCTTTGATGGGGGAAGACACAGATAGTATTTTGCTACAGTTTTGATTGATACATATCATTTAATAACTTGATTGTGCAATCTTAAGGGGGAGTTTGAGTTTTATCACTTTATAGCGTAGTACTGGGAACCTGTTAATTTATATCCTCAATACTCGAGTGTCTTTTAGAAAAAAAAGATATTTAGGTATGCTTTGAAATAAACAAAGATGCCCTTGTGAATGTACTGAAAATATATGTAACCTGATGTTGAGTCTGTCAATACAGGTTTTTTTTCTTAAGATGCAGTTGAAGATTTTTTTTCATGTTAGAAAAACTACTGCTACTACATTTCTATACAGTTTACGTATATAAAAGAGTACATGTTTTGTGGTTTCGACTTTCAGTTGAAGTTATGGCATCTAGTATACCATACAGGAGTGTCAATGTGATAGTTTGTCTTTGAAAATAGTTTAGTATGCATGAAGCACTATTGGGGTAGAGGTTGGGGAGTTATAGTGTAAGGAGGAAAATAAAAAAAGAAACCCTTTACGAGGAAAGAAAGAAAGAGAGGAAAGTGGGAGTCTGAAAATCTTAGGTGGTCCATACACTCTCTCTCTCCGAATCAAGTTATATGCAAAGCATGCAAATGACCTTTTCTTTAAGGCGTATACTTCAAAGGATGTCTTTTTTCCCCATGTCTCCAACATCAAAATATTCTAAATATATTTAAGGGTTGATCTAAAAGTTACAGAAGTCACTGATTGGTGAAATACTTTTTTTGGTAAAAAGCCATTTATTCTAGGCTGATAATTACAAAATATTCTGTCCACCGTCAATTCACAAGGTGCAGCATTTCAACGGGTTCATTTCTTTCACATATTGGTAGCCAAAACTGAACTTCTGCGTTATTGCTTTAATCTATTGTTTGTTATCTATTTTACATGAAAATATTGAAAATGTGATGTCCATTTTTTTAAAAGAAATGGCCAAATTCAATTTCTTTACTTGGTACTCAAACTTGTGGACGGACTCAAGTTAAAAATATAATAAACTCCACTTCTATTACAATGTTGTACTGTTTACTGTCCCTTTTTTGGACTTTGACAAGTTCAATTTTCTGTAACTGTAACTGGTTTTCTCCCCTTATCATATATTTCATATGGACAAGATATATTGTTGTCCCCTTACTCCTTTTTTATTTCCGAAAGACGATACAATATTTTCTTACAATTACGTAGACCTAGTGGTCCTAAATTAATGATTATACACATCACTGAACGCATCTGTAATAAAACTTAAGTTGTTGAGAGACTTTAGCATGGCGAACCACTATGTATCAAGAAGCTTATACGTTTCCTATACACTATCATCACTGGAACGGAACAAGTGCATTTTTTGATCTGCAACGGATATGTTTAATGTTGCATACAAAACGAATCAGGGGGGAGGTGATAAAATGGCCACGAAGGATTACAACTCTTATGTAGCATCAATTTTTTTTATTGTTGGTGTTGTTGTAAAGTTGGTGGTTCGGCCAAAGATAGGACGAAATTAGAGCACAGATTTCTTAGAAGATGTAAAGTTCAAAAAAATCAGGAACTGAAGATGCTTTCAAGAAGCTTTTTTTTTCAAAGGAAAAAATACTTCCATTCCAATGAATCAACTTGTCCGTTCAATTCGCTGACGGTCAACTTGAAATATACCTGAAATAAAATGCAATATTTGCATTTAAAGTACAAAGGACAGCTTGTCTTTGCTTCACCCCTCCTTGTAGCTCTTCTTCTACTTTAAAGTGTGCTGTTGGGAAAGCGGGTTGTATACATACGTCATAAGTAATAAATACTTGTGGATTGGAAGAAAGCAAAAAATCTTAAGATTTTAACTCGTGTTCCTCACGAGTACAACAGACACTGTAACTGCCATCTCCATTGAGTTTCTTTTAATTAAAAAGCGGAACTTTGATATGACTTAAGTGGGCCGACTTAAGTAACATCTGACACATTCGGCCTACTTACCCTTTTCCCGCCTATAGTAGAGTCTGATACCCATTTTTTGTGACATTGGGACACATGGGCGATCGGTTGAATGGTTATTTTTATAAAGCGACTGCCAACTCAACACTGCCAGCCAGAGCATGTTCAGTTGATCCTTATCCTGCCACAGGAGGGATAAGGGTATGACGATGATGACTGCCAACTCATATGTTTACTTATCGTTACAACTCTCTAATAATCCCGCAATATAATGCACTACAGGAGGATCATTTGACCCGGGCTCGGAACTCGACGGCATCCCGAAGTTTGTTGTAAATAGCATACACACAGGCGGATCATGGGACAGGCAAACCTAGCCAGCTGCCTTGGGCGGCAAACTTGAGATGTAGTTCCCTGCCATGCGGTCTGTCCATCATTTAAAATGTTCATAGTCCTGGGGTTCCCAAACTTCTCTGATTGGTGGGGCCTTTTCTAAATGTTGGCTTTCTCGAGACGCCTTGTAGCAGAGCCAAAGTAATGCATTGGCAATCGGACAAATACCAATGGCGTGAGGGGCGTTCGGACAATTTAGAACTGCATTAAATTTAATTGGTGGGGTGGCGAAGGACCCACTTGCATAGGGCGCCTGAAACTCACGAACCGGCTCTGCATGCACATGGTAGGCAGCAAATTTCTATTACAGATTTTTATATGCTTAGCTCATATAAAAAGAGGCTCGGTTCAGATAACTCCTTGTCACCTAATTGGGTTGCCTCATCTGTCTGTGCGGCATGCAGATGGCATTTGAAATCAGCGTTGTAAATAAAGAAACTTCACGTGGACGGAGGTTCGATTCTGGCTGAAGTGGAAGACAAAAATTCTTTGTCCTATGTGTCTATTTTAGTGTTCCTTCATTAGTAGGCTAGATTTCAAGCAAGGTCCATGTGTGAATGTATCTTAGAGTCCTGGGAATGCACGGGAACAGTAGTGAACTTAACGTTAGTACAGTAGTTGAGTTTTGAATTAAATGGCAACTTTAATGATAGTAGCCATTTGCAAATTAGTAAAAGTAAATGTCCAGTCAAGTTGTGGACGTTAGTTAAAATTTATCATTTCGTATCACATACTTTCCTTCATTCATAGTTTTTTCCTTGTTTTAATTGTTACATTTAATTAATATTTTTTTTATTCTTTAAATATTCACAGGAATGTTCAAATGTTGATTTACATTTCATGCTCCCACATCCGTGGAGTCATTTAGGACGGCCTACACACTGCCGGTGGTCAACCCAAAATATTGCTAGACAGTACCATCACTGCATGGTTAAGCTACAATTACGATATCTGGCGACATGAGCGTTACTTATCTTAATAGCTTGAAAATTGAATATTCATTACCACGTAAGATGAGTCTTTCTTGGTTATCTCTGTACAAAAACCAACTTGTGGGGCTGTTTCATTTCCTTTTCTGTAAGGGCGGGGCTGATGTAAAGGGCGCTGCAGGAGTTCCTTACGAATAATACAATGGGTTGAATATTTACGATTTAGATTATTTCCTACGATCCACTTAGTCGCTCACATTTCCAACATGTAAGCGAATTGGCTTTGAGATTTTTATGTGACTATTATCGTCTACTCGTTTACACAAAACAAAAACATTGAGAAAAAACATGTTAATTCCATAAAAAAAATTAAGGAGAGGAGGTTGAAAATAAAAAAAATCATAAATTTTATGTCCGGGAAGTTTGTTGTTTTTGTTGAATTGACATGGTGGGAAAATGGCTGGTGACTTGTCTAAAATTTATGTAAGTCTTAGCTGTCCTCTCTCTCTCCAAATACAGGACCCTTAGTTACTAAGGATGTTAAATTTATAATGTTTGTGGTCAGTGAATCAAGGAATCCCACCAATTTTTAATTTATGATTTTGTGGTTGATTTGTTATTTGCTGGTTGATTTATAGAGAATAACAGTTATTTGACTCAACTAAATTTTTTCCTGTATCATAAATGCTTCAAATATTTAATCACTCATTTTTAAATAAACTCAAGTTTCGTATTATGGTGCTCCATTTTTGGGACCGCCTTGGCCTTGCATCCATCACACAACCTGCTTCCGAACTGTCTGTCGATTTCTTCTGTCCCCTCTCTCTCATTTCTCCCATGAGAAAAGTTCAGAAGTGTGGGGTGAGTGGGGGGGCTTGAGTACTTCCCATTGATGGGACACACAAATAAAAAATCAATGACAGAACATTTATTCCGTGCTGGTTTTTGATATCTTTAAGGCCATCTTCCTGGCCAAAATTTTACACTCGGGACATACGCTCTTGGGTCATTTTTTATTGAGGTATAATTAATAAACATTAAAAATATTTCCAGTAGTCAAATGTACTCTCTTCACAGTCTGTAATTCCTTTAAAAAATATTTTAGGAGTGTTTAGGGGTATGTGAGACCGTCAACCTTCAGATCCACATGTTGGTTTGCGTCCCATTTAAGAAAGTGGAAAAATTACTTTACCCTTTTAGATTTACCCTACATTGCTCTCGATTTTTCTCCATACAGTTATCTCCCTTCAGTAAGTTTTTTTCATCTACGTCCATTTTCAGCCATAATAGGAAATGTAACGGAGCTCGAAAATATACTGCATCCATAAGATCGTAACTTGAAATAGTTTCCTGAGATGGTGAAAATATAACTTGTAGATATAGCGCATATATTCACCCATGTTGACTACAGAAATTTCAGTAACAAAAAAAATTCTCCTTTCAATGTAAACCAACTTTAATGTTGTATTTTATAGCTAACAATCTTTCTCCACTACAACATCAAAGTTGGCAATTCCGCCCACTAGCGACAGTCCACTAAACTACGCAATTTTTCCCTTCTTTATTTTGTCGTTTTTGCATCAAAAGTTGAATTTGGCAACTAATAGACTGAAGTTTATTCAAAATGTCATGAGTTTACTGAGTACTGCATTCGTATCCTTCTCCCTTTCTTCATTACCTCTCTCTCTTTCTTTCATATGGTCACTCTAGTATTTCAAAACTGCTGAATTTCTTTATATTGTATCTTTACTTGTTGACCATTATATTTGTTTTTTGTAATCAGCCGTTATTAATAATGTTAACAAATATTCATTCGATTTCAATATGTAATACAATTATAGTAGCTGTTTCAACAACGTTTTCATTTTTTTTGGTTTTGTTTTTTTTCTCTCTCTTGAATCAAAATGCGAGCTGTTTGACAAGAAGTCAAACATCTAGTTCACTTGTCAAAAAATGCCAATTTCCATATTATAATATGTGAAAACAATTAAAATAACAACTTTATAAGTGTATCATTCACCTGTCATGAAAAAGATTCCCAACAAACACTTGTTACTGGTATCCTCTACTTGAAAGTGTCATCATGTGATTATTACTAAAATTAACTTCTTGTTGTTCAAGTAACAAGAGTTTTACTAGCATTTCATGCAAATTTCTACATCTGTCATTGTTATTATCATCTAGGAATGTATACAATTAATATACACGACGAGTGCATAGCTCTGTGCCATGTAAGTAAGAGTGCTAATGGGACTTCAGGTCCTTGGTGATGCCTGATATGCGGTCGGTGGTGTATGATAGGATCAAGAGAATAGAATTCGTGTTCCAGAAGTAAGTGTGCTGCATCACATGAGTGGGGGTGATGACAAGAGGCACATAATAAAGGATGAAATTTTGATGTTGTTTGTTGGTGTTTTAGGGCCCGTCAACTACAAGGTCATTAGAGCCCCGTCCACTGCTTAGTTCTGATGCAGAAACTGCACACACACTACACTAGTGCAACGATTTTCGGTTATTAGCGGTACCCAGTTTTCCTAAGCGGTCACCTATGTCAGTACTAGCTCGGGTTGCATTGTTGATCAGACGAGAACTGGTGTGTCCAACGCTATTTGCCGCTCTATATAAAGGATGAAAAACATTGTAGAAAAGATAAGAGATAGTTTAGGCATACCATGAGAAAAAAGGGGATGAGGGGCTCATGGTATCCATGGGAGGAATGCAGGTCGCGATTGGCAGATGAAGTAGATCTAGGTAAGCCAAAGCAAAACTGGGGTGAATTATACGGCGGAACACAGCACCATGTAAGGTGTACAGGAATCTGTTGTACGAGGATTGCACACCTGACTCTGCTGAAAAAAATTAGGTTGTCATTCTCCTCATACTGCAGTTGCTTTTAAATCAAAAGCAATCCCCTGTTTTAAAATGCAGGAAGACATTTGTCTTGGAGTATTTCAAAAGATGTTTGATGAACTTCAACTTATTACTTTTAGCATTTAATCCGGATTGAATAGAAAACTTAATTTCTCATTAAGACAAAGGAAATTATAATAATTTTTTCACCTATATCATAATTTATTAGAAGTTATGATATAGGAGGAAAAATCGAAACGCGTTGGTATGCATAATTAAATGAATTTAACAAAAAATAGTTCATCTTACTTGTCACATGGTTATTGAACGCCTTGCTGACTTTGTTCGGATGCCCTGTAGCTTTTAGGGACGGCATAAGGAAGCCATAGTCACGCCTCAGTTCACCAAACCTTGATAGTTTCGCCCTTTTGGTTTCCGAGAGATATTATCATCCTATAGAGATATGTGCTGTCGTCGTTGTTATTATACAGCGGCGTTTTTTGTCCATTCGAGCATAGATTTAGAAATTCTGCTCTCCAAATGATGCTCAAAGAGTGGACACAGCAGCGAGTGTACCAAAGAGGACGATTTAATTCCTGCTTTTTTAATCAACATTAGATTTATGACGTGTTTAGCCCATGATTACAGTTTGGTCTATTATTAAAAGATAAATAGAAGTTATTGTATATATATAGATAGATTAATTTCTAAAAATTATTAAAGTTGGGTAACAATTTGCACATTTTTCTCTAATTTATTAAAATGATGCTAAAAATTCTAGAACCTGTTTTAACATTAACTTCCCGATATTTGCTTTATTACAAAGATGCCACTGAAATTTTTTTTAAAAAAAATCAAACGTTATAAGGTATGCTAATTGCTGTTATTTACAGGGTCTTAAGTAAATATAATTAACCTGCGAGAAAAGACTTTGCTCTTCTTCCTACTTTAAGCACCTTAAGCGCAACAGATGGTCAAGTCCTCCAATGTGCCCCTTTCATGACATACAGTATTTGTATTCATAACGGAATGTTGAACTGAGTTCATCAGCACATCAGGTGCAAATCTACCCCATCAAATTTCACCTGTAGTATTTTAAATTTTATTCAAATAAGCGGGCCCCCTATTTGGGTCCCGGAAACGAGTACAAAGTCTTCATGAAAGTAGGTAAAAGGATTGTAACATCTGGTCAGATGTCCATCTCTGTCTTTTTCCGTCTTTCTCTGTCCTTCTGTCCCCCAGGCTCTCTCTTTCTCTTATTATCGTTGTTAGTTTCTTTCCCAATTCTGTTCTCTTTACTGCCATTGCTTTTTTCTGCTTCTATATCTAGAATTCATGGGTACCAAACTCCACCATTGGTGGCCAACACGTTATTAATTCAAGTTGCCAAAAGACTCCACTTTATATTTGTTGCAAAGTGACAAACCGAATCATTACGGGATCAGCCTTACCGCGTGATTACCGGTAAATGACAATTTCTTGATTGCTGTTGTTGTTTGTTGGTGTTTTAGGGCCCTTCAACTACAGGGACATTAGACCCCGTCCACTGCGTAGTTCTAATGCAGAAACTGCACAGACATTACACTAATGCGACGATTTTTGGGTATTATCGGTACCCATTTTCCCAAGCGGCCACCCATGGCAGTACTAGCTGGGGTTGCGTTACAATTTCTTGACACCAGAGCGATTTACTCCAAATATTTGTATTGATTTTGTATGCAGATGTTTCAAGTGTTTAATATAAAGTGCTCTAAGCACAAATAAGAGGTTAAATTATTTTGCATTTATTAATTCAAAACGCCCTTTTACTAATGCGAGTTTTATTCTCGGAGGTCAATGGCTTGAAAGTGATCCTGGATTTATGAACAACTTATCGTCGACCTCACAAATTAAACCGCAATTTTGAACGGGTTGTGAAAGGTTAATCATTTCTACCGGTAGCATGAGTATATCTTTAAGATTTACATCTCATTATATTCATTTACTAGCTGACATTAGCGAGGAAAACTTTACTCAAAGACGTAGTGCTGAGAAATAATATTTTAGAGACAGATTTTACCACTCCCTCCTCCTAAATGATTGAAGAGTATCACAATATGATGTTTTCAAGGCCATTCATTCATAGTTTCAATTCAAGATAAATAGTCATTCGTAAATTTCTAAATATAAATTGATAAATGAAGCAGTTAGGCAAAAATTTGAAAGAAATTTATCAAAATCTTATTGGTATACTATTATTTCGGAAAGAGAGAGAGAGAAAAAGAAAGGTGAACGAAATGATTGAAAAGATTTCAACTCTTTAACTAAGGGCATAGTTCTTTGGTTTCTTGGTGATTGATTTAGATTTGTGTCCACGGTGCTTTTGTGTAAGGGTTTTTTTTTGACATTTAAATATTTTATTTTAATGGCGTGTGAAAGAGGTCGCCTATAGTACATTGTAAAGTTGATAAACTATCTTGGACATGTTATCTTTAAATGCTACATAAATACATGTTTAATTCAAGACGTGTAATCTCGTTTGAAGGTGGCACTTTGCTTGTTTCAATAGGATGATGATGATAGGACACTGTTGCATTTTCTGCACACAAACAGTCGAAGGATTAATCATTGCTACTTTATCCAGTGTGTGTGTCGAAGTGTAGAGCCCTGTGTAACAAGGATACATTTAATTAAGCATTTCAGTCTTTTTTTTGTGAAATGCAACCTAAAGAAGAAGCAAAGGTGTAATCATTTAATATAAGCTGAAAACTGTTGAAGTTTGCTCTCTGTTTTTGTTTTATTTGTATAAATAGGGCCATGTTATGCAACTGTAACTTTTTTAATGCATCTTGTCTCTTATGTCGATAAATACAACAAATTATTTGTTGATAAGAAAGACTGTCATTCTTAGTTATCATCATCATTAAAATTCTCTGTATTAAGCTAGAAATTGAGCAGCAAATAATCGTCGTCGGTGGGTTAATAGTTAGTGTACTTGACTTCTTGACTCGCTGGTTGCAGGATTGATCCTGATCGAGGCGGATGACTTCTTAACCGGACGAGAGATAAGCAGTAAAACAACCCATGCCCCAGTGTGGTGTGTACGATGCCGCCTGCACGTCAAAGAGCCCTTTCTAAGTGAACTAAATTGGCAACATTTCCAACTGCAGGAGCCAAATGAAGAGATAATGTCCCAACAAATCAAAATAGTTGGCAGTCGGCTGCATAAAAGCTCCACCCAACAGCTCACCTGTGTGTTCCCCAATCCAACGAAATAACTAGGTACCTGACCTTTCCATGGGCGAGAAAGCGGCCCGAGCAACGAGCAAAATTTAATATTTGATTCCATATTGATCAGGACCATATTTTTTTTCTTTGGCAATATTTGTTTTTATTTGTCTCCATGTTAGTTGTTACCTTCTGGTTACTAACCCCGAAAACGGTTTCTTGCAGTACCCTCGCA
>JAAFCE010007928.1:0-25824 GCA_013389805.1 Trigoniulus corallinus
CAAGGACTGCACCGGCAAGGACTGCACCGGCAAGGACTGCACCGGCACGGACTGCACCGGCACGGACTGCACCGGCACGGACTGCACCGGCACGGACTGCACCAGCACAGTCTCCACTAGCTGCTCCAATTTCTTTTTAAATGTTTGCGGAGGGCTCGTTAGAATCGTTGGTGTTTTAGGGTCCTTCAACTACAATGGTCATTAAAGCCCAGTCCACTGCGTAGTTCTAATGCAGAGACTGCACCAGACACTACGCTGTTACGACGATTTTTGGGCATTAGAGTAGTGTCTGTGCAGCCTCTGCATCAGAACTATGCAGTGGACGGGGCTCTAACTGGAGTTTCGTTGCTGAACTTCAGCTGTCAAACGAGAACTGGTGTGTCCAACGCAATACACCCGCTCCCTGCATTTGTGGTAACAACGTTTATCTATGCTCCAATCGTTGTGGAGACATCAAAGAATGTTTGCTGTTTAAGGGGCTCCCGTTTACATTTGGCCTACACTAACACTACACGAATCGACAGGAATTGCTCATAAACCGAAAGTTGAATCGGGACACGTTTGTGAGGTGGAATTTGAGAAGGCATGCAGTATTTAAAAATGTTTACGAGCGCTTACTACAACTGTTGAACTACGTTGATTTTGCGAATTCCCGGCTGAATAAACGTAACGAAAGTTCGCAAACACAAAACTATGCTGTCTTTCGCAATATGATGAACCAGAAGGTAGGAAAATTATCTTCATCCAGCGTTCAAATACCCTACCCCGCCAAAAATTTCTGCTGACCTACTGAAAAATTTCACCAATGAGTGAAGCAGACAGTTTGTTACCGACTAATTTCTTCGCTGGGATACTGTCCTCCTCCGACGCCATGGTGTGAGCCCCTATACTGTAGCACTCCACATAGTAAGGGTTATTTTAAGTGCTTACAGCAGGCCACGGCTTTATCTCCCAACCGACAGAAGTCGCACTGTCAGATCTCTCTCGCCCGAAAGTAGCTAAACCACCTCTCTCCATAAACAAACCACCGTGCAGCACCGCAGCACGTTAACTCTGCGCCACCTAAGCGGGCGTTACAGAAGCCTACTTATGACTTAGAAATCCGTAACGCAGGAAAAGTGGTTTTGGAGGACCCCGTCCCTCGAAATTTTTCAGGGTATGCCCTCTGAATTCGTAGTTTATGAATATTACGGATTTTACACAAATTTGAAGCATACAGCTGTATGCCTCGTCTGAAATGGCGTACGGTGTAGCCAAGTCGAGTTGGGTGCAGCCAAGTTGCGTTGGGCACACCAGTTCTCGTAAGATCACTGAAGTTAAGCAGTGCAAGCCCACGTTAGTACCTACATGGGTGGTTGGTAATGAACGTTGGGTGCTGCAAATTTTCCCTCTCCTATGTCCTTTACACCTACCTCATCTCCCGCGAGCAGCCTCCTAAGGGTTTGTCCTGTTATGGGTGCTTGGCTAACTCCCTAACCCATGAAATTAATCCAGTAATCCAGAATAGTATATGAATACTTACCAAAAAGGTATTCATTCACTGTCGGAACCCTCTTCCGCTCACCTACTCAACATCAGCACCTCTCATTCTGTATTTTGCATATCAAAGACTGATCGTGTGGATGCGTGTGGTGTGCGCATCCAAAACGCAGCACTCGGTATTTCCGCTTATGAATTTAACGACTTCGAAATCAAAACTTCAAATGACATCACATGTGCAATTGTCCTAATGAAATCGCCACTACACTCGCAACTGAAAAGGGTCAAGTCGCGCCATTATCAACGACTTATACTAAAACAACAGGTTGCTACTTTCTCTTTTTTAATAGTGGTCAAATATTTTAATAGACAGTATCAAATCTTGACAGAGAAGTTTCGAGAAAAACCTTTTGGGTCAGACCTTGGAGTCAAATAATTGAATGGCATTATGGAACCTAGACAATAAAAGCCAATGGTTGTTTTGGAGCAAAGGGGAGGAGGACTGATTTTTTGGAGTTGAACAAGTCACTATTCAGGCTTATGTTTTTTTACATCCAAAGACAAAAGACAGGTGTTATGAAACAAACTACTTTCAAAACACCTTTAAAAACATGTCTCTTCTTTCAGAGTGTGTTACACGATACTGAACTTATTTCAAACCTTTAAATTCCATCACATGATGACTTCTGACTTTGAGCAACTTGTTTGTGGAGAGAGAAGGGGAAGCCATAACAAAAGGTAGGTAGCCTCCTCTTAATCACAGACAACATTCTTAAGGTAATGAGGTAATCCGATAGAGGTGAAAAAAGGAAGGAAGGCAGCAGAAAATGCTGTCTAATAAACAATAAAAACAGTCCTTGAGCCAGTTTTCAACCAAAAACTTGGGCATTCATTCCCGAATTGTTTACTTTTCAGTTAAAATAAAAAGGAAAAAAAAATCAACACTAGATATACACTTTTATATCGAAATGAGCACACACGGTTTAGAAGGGAAGAAATATTCACACAAACAACATACATTTCTCACGAGACAATGTTCTCCCGAATAAAAAACACACACATCCAAAAAATCAAACACATTTGTGTAGCAAGGAACTCTAAAAATAATTTAATGGCTATTTACTGTTAACATATCCTTGAAATTTCAAAAACTCTAAACTTGTTACTCGTCTATAATGTGTGTCATACACACTCCCGAAGTACAAAATTCAGGGCAAGCCACTACGATCAAATAAATTTCAAGTAAATGCCTTTGTTTTGGCAACAACCTACGAATTCATGTTCCATGGATCAGCTACAGGATTCAGGATTTTGACATCATGGACTAAAGTAAATAAAAAACTAATTTAATGACATTTTATATATATACTGTACGTCGTCAGTGATACTGGCAGTAAACCCTCCTTGTACTCTTGCACTCTAATAACATAGTCGCCAAAACAAAGCGGTAATCCAATTTTATGGATTTTCAAAATTATCCCTGCCATTCTCAATGTATGTGTGGAACAAGTTCCTAAAGACTAAAAATATGACTTCAAAAATCCTCCAATGAATTGTTTCAACAGAGTAATAACCTCTGTTTATCAGACATCAAATCCTGTTGCACAACACAAAGCAAACAGCGAGAGAGGCTTTTAATAAACCCAGAATATGACAACATAGAGACACTAGAAATAAGTGGCAGTCTGGTCAAGCCAAAATCGAAGAATCTATCTACCAATGTCTTCAAGTATATGCATGCTTGAAATACAGTAAAGTAGTAAACTACCCCTTTGATTTGTTTAATCCAGGGGTTCCCAACCCTATGTCCACGGGCGCTTATGCACCCGTAGACAGATTTGTCTGCGCCCGCTGCTATTTGGCAACTCCAGTAAAGATTTTGCTAAAATTTCATTTTATTCAGGGCCCTTCAACTACAAGGTCATTAAAGACTCATCCACTGCATGGTTCTAATGCAGAGACTGCACAGACACTACACTAATGCGACGATTTTAGGGTATTGGCGGTATGCAGTGTTCCAAAGCGGTCATCCATGTTAGCACTAGCTGGGTTTGTTTGTTTTTTTGTTGGAGTTTAAGGTCCCGTCAACTACGAGGTCATTAGAGACCCGTTCCACTGTATAGTTCTAATGCATATACTGCACAGACACTACACTAATGCGACGATTATTGGGTATTAGCAGTACCCAGCTTTCCCGAACGACCACCCATGTCAGTACTAACTGGGCTTGCGTTGCTTAACTTCAGCAATCAGACGAGAACTGGTGTGCCAAACGCAGTAAGTAGCTCACCCTCAGTGACAACAACGCAAACATTAAGAAAAATGTCGAGCAATAGCCAAGACGGGTGATAACAGGTCAAGATTCAGCCTAGTCACAGGTTCTAGACCTGAGGCCCATGGTGACTTGTAATACGGTCCGCGGTCGCCCGACAAAAAAGGAAACAAGTGACAATCCATCGTATCTTCTCAGCACCAGGTTCAAAAGTTTTATTATATACTTTCTATATAACACCTAACGTTACCTTCCCCAGTTTTGTTTTTTATGGCCGGCGCCTCGCATTCTGTCTGTTGGATACGCCTAGTGGCACACAATACCAGAAAGGTTGGACAACCCCGTTCAGCATGAACGTTGATCTGGAGAGAACCCGAGACCCGCTATCACCCCTTCAACTTCAGGAAAAGAGACCATTACAGCGGTGGATGAGGTGTCATGGCGTGGGCAGGCACCACTTTGGATGGCCGCACACCACTCCAAGTGTTCAACACAGACTCCCTGACTGCTTAGAGCAGCGATTCTCAACCTTTTTTTCGTCACGGCACACTTAATAAATTAAAAATCTGGCGGCATACTAACAACGACACATTTGGGGCACACAAACGGCAAAGAAAGTATAAAAGTTGTAACCTAACCCTATGCAAAACGTGGGTTGTCTTTTTTCGGGCGAGGGAGAATCCTTTCGGATGAGAACTAATACGAGTTCCCGTGTGGTATACGATGGCGTCTGCACGTGAAAGAACCTTCTCTATTATGGAACGGGTAGAGGAAGCAAAATTTCCAGGTGTAGGAGCTCGATCCCTGGCTTCGGTGGAATGTCACAACGAAAAGACGATACATAGCATAGGGGTTGCAGCTTTGGTCGGCAACTGTTGGAAAACACTGTGCAATATATAGCCGGTGTGTCCACTCAAGAGGGACAAGATGGGTACCCCACCTTACCATAGGCGGGAAGAGGGTTAGAAGTTACTTTTAACCTAGCCCTATGCACACATCAAGCGGGTGATTAGTATGTGGCTTTGTTAGCCGGTAGTTAGAACTGTTTTATTCACGCCTTAAAGATGAATGAAATGGGGTGCACATCAGCCTTAACCATTTACCAGGTTACGACAGGACCCACCGCAATCGGGAACAGACACTAGAACTGTTGGACAGTATTTTATGCAACCTGCTGTCGACCTATTAGTACAGCTAACCGTTATTTAAGGTCGTCCTAGATTCGTTCTGGGTCAAGACCCGTGGAGGATGGACTACTACACCTGAGAATTTTGCCGGATAGCTCACTCCAGGCTGAAAGAGGTCTCTTTTAGGTATTGGAGACATCGTAGATGCCACACGGGATCAGGGTTTTACTCCCCAATAGGCGGATGGCTCACTTGGGGAATCTCTCTAAACAAGCCAGGATTGAACATGTAACCAACCATAAACAGAAGAAACGAAACACGAAGCCACTCAGCCACCGAGACGAACATTTAGACCACAATTTTGACGGCTGAGTCAGGGACCATACACTGCCAACTGCTGACCCTTGAGGGCAAGTTCTTGGAGCCTTCGCTTGTGAGGCATAGTGGTAACATAGGTATTCTAAGGGACCTAAACTGAAGCGCTTTCTATTTAATGAAGGAAGGACCATCTAAGCTAGCCTTACCAAGATCGAAAAGATACGAATGAGTCAAAGGGTTTCTCTAGTTACTCCTCAATGCTGAGAACCAGTCTTAATATAGCTCTATATCCCGTGGAATTCCAGAAGACCACCCACGGAACTCAGGGTGAGTTAACGCCGTAAGCTATTCATAAGGATGATTCAGTATTTCTGGAGGACTTCAACTAGAGATCTTTAAGCTAAGTTTCATTTTTTCCGTGGTAGATCCGGAACTGTGCAAGGAACTCCAAGGTGCAGTATTTAAGCCTAACCACTTATCCTTGAATGTAGTACTCAGACAGCCAGCTTCCTGTCTGCCTGTCGTGCTCCTTCCTACTACCCTCGATCCGAGAAAGATTTGCGACTTCTAAGGCCTTGCGTGTTTTCTAACATTACAAAATCCAGACACTATGGCAGTAACCTAATACAAAAAATGAATGGAAATATGGGTTATGATGCCAATAGAAAATACAAAAATGTTTACTGACAGGTTTTTTGACAGCTTGAAATATTCATTCAAAAAAGATTTTAATTGGTGTCTTAACAGACCCCCAGTGTGAGGACGGTAGCAAAGAAATAACAGCACTGTTTTATATCGGGCATAACATACGTTTTTCAAGGTACCAGTGAGGGAAAAGAACACCCACCCGCTTCTGTGGAACTGAGGGACCGCGTGCTAGGTTCTGTCCTGGAACGAGATGATTAGCTACTTTCGGACGAGAGAACCCTAATGCGCCTTCCGTCGGATGGGAAGCAAATTCGTGCCCTATATGGTGTGGACATTTTCGAAACGATTATGTTAGAGGTAGCTTGGGGGTGGGAGACGTCGCGGAAAAGATGAGAGAGTCGGTTGAGGTGGTATGGGCATGTGATGAGGAGGGGAGAAGAGGAACTGACTAGGGTCATTGTGGGACAACGGGTGATTGGGGGCACCAGAAGTAGAGGAAGACCAAAACGGACGTGGGAGCAGGTGGAACAAAGGGACAGAGGCATGCGGGGTGGAGGGGATTTGGTGGGGGATAGGCGGGAGTGGAGGATTAGAATCCGCAGACCCTACCCTGCCTCAGGCGGGATAAGGGTGTGATGATGATGATACGGTGTGGACATTATCACTTGCATGCAAAAGAACCCTTTCAATTCCCATGCGTAAGAGCTATCCCCATGGGGCGTCGGTGGAGGAAAAGTCTCCCGTAAAGAAAAATAAGCCTACGATATACAAGTATAGGAGTTGCAGCATTCGTTGGCAACCGGCTACGTTTCAAATACCGTCCAACAGATCGCTCACCTGTCCCAAATGATGGGGAAAGGGTTAGTAATAAGTAGCCGTTGCTATCGTTAAAATTTCTAAAATTACCTCCTAAAGATCAATTTATTTCTCACCGACTCCGTAGCAACCCTTTAACTCCCATCGACACTTAAAATCCGGTATCGACCACAGGGGGTCGTTGCTTTGGCAGCACGTGGCTTAGACTATTTTCGGCTGTTTCCACGAGACGTGTGCTCAGAAACTCCCAAACAGTAAACTTTTCTTGATATTTCTTCGCACTTGGTAGAAACAGACAGTTGGGGTCAAAAGCTAAGATCAAGTATCAACTCTAAGAGGTTCCTGTGCAAGCCCTTGTTCCAGGACATCAACGATGAAAGGGGAACTTTCTACAAAACAGGGCACAAGTGATCAAACTCAATAAGTCTGTTAATCAACAATTTAAATCACGGCTTGTAGAATGGCCACAAAAGAATGACACCCTTCCTTAAGGTATCGCGCAGAAAGAAAAGCCCTTCAAGGAGCAAAGAAAGGAAACAATCGTGTCTCCACGGTTGGGAACTGAACTCTGTCCTTTCGGATACCAGAGGGATATATTCAACTTCTCCATCGATAGAAACTAATAGACTGACTTATTAGTAACAAAGCGAAAAACGCCTAACTATTTTCCCTCCTATGGCAGCGTCGGGTACCTATCTTGTCCCTCTGAATGAACACAAGGGGTATATATTGGACAGTGTTTATCCGCAGACGGTTGCCTACCAAAGTTGCAAACCACTTTGCTTATTTACCGTCGGTCTACTGTTCGTTGTGGAATTCAACCTACGGCAGCGGGGAGGGGCGTGAGCTCCTAAACCTAGAGATTTTGCCTCATCTACTCGGTGCATAGTACAGAGGCTAGCGGCTTATTGCGTTGGACACACCAATGTGCGGCCAAGTTGCGTTGGGCACAACATCCTTGTGAGATCCCTGAAGTTAAGCAACGCAAACCCACGTTAGTACCAACATGGATGGTTGGTAGGAAACGTTTTTGATTTGATTGATTTGTTGGTGTTTAAGGTCCCGTCAACTACAAGGTCATTAGAGACCCGTCCACTGCATAGTTCCAGTGCATAGTCTGCACAGACACTACACTAATGCGACGATTATTGGGTATTAGCAGTACCCAGCTTTCCCGAGCGACCACCCATGTCAGTACTAACTGAGCTTGCGTTGCTTAACTTCAGTGATCAGATGAGAACTGGTGTGTCCAACGCAACTCGCCGCTCCCTAGGGAACGTTGAGTGTGCAAATTTCCCCTCTCCTACATCCCCTACACCACCTTCCTCCTCGCCCGCAAGCAGCCTCCTAAGGGTTCGGCCTGTTTGGCTTACTCTCCAACCCATTAGTGTATAACAATACTAGTCTGATTACTGAAGTTAAGCAACGCATTCCCGGCTAGTACTGACATGGATGGCCGCTGGGAAAACTGGGCACCGCTAATACCCAAAAGTCGTGGTATTACAGTAGTGACTGAGCAGTCTGTATGAGAACTACGCAGTGGAAGGGGCTCTAAGACCTTTTAGTTGAAGGACCCTAAACAACCAGCGAACAAACAGAGGGTTCTTTTCATGGGCAAATGCCATCGTACACCTCGGTTTTACTTCTCATCCGAAGGAAGGCGCACTAAGGGCATCTCTCGCCCGAAAGAAGTCGATCCATCTCAGCCCAGGATCGAAGCTAGAACCACTGACGCAGTGACCGAAAAGGCCACCCACAGCGCCGCCGAGGCGGGATTTCACGTATTAGTAAAAAAAAAAAAAAGATATCACAGTATATTCAAGAAAATAGCCGACAATTAGCATAATAATCATTAGACGATGTAAGATAATGTAAGAAAGAATCCTTAGAGCGATTCAGACAATGTCGATAATAAGAGTACATTTTCTTATAAAAAAAAGTGGAAAATAAACGAAACAGCAGTGAATTCTGTAAACAATAATTCAATTATGTCTCTGAATTTCAAATTATTATTAAAGACAGCAAGTAGCACGTTGTAAGATAACAGACTTAATTAAACATGAATACAACATTAGGCCGTTATTTCAATTCGGAACACACTACACAAATTCAGGCAACTCCATTTGAACTATTTTGCCAGGAATGTGGTAAATCAACGTCTACCAGAAGTTTAGCGATCGATACATGAAAGCGTAATACATTCAAATCCCACATTTGCTAGCATCAACAAAGCGAGGCATTAAATAAAATAATTGGTGCCTTTTATTCAACAGGAATATGCAAACAGTGCAGAATTACTTACAGGACAAAAAGGAACACAGTATTATATGGTCTACTGAAACTGGAAACCACACGAAGGGCCTAAGAGTGCCAGATTTCAGGCTTAACATGACTGCACTCCGGTTGAATTTTAGCTGTGAGCAGCTACTAGACGTCAACTCAGTGACCAGTCATGTAATAGCCTTCCTTTGCGTTTCGTTGGTGTTTTAGGGTCCTTCAACTACAACGGCCATCAGTGTAGTCTCTGCATTAGATCTACGCAGTGGACTGGACAGACACTACGCTGATGCGACGATTTTGGGCATTAGCAGTACCCAAATGTTCCCAGGCGGCCCACCGATGTTAGTTCTAGCTGGGGTTGCGTCGCTTAACTTCAGTGATCAAACGAGAACTGGTGTGTCCAACGCAATACAGCTTTCTATAATTCTGTCCGAGTCCCTCTGCTCCCGCACTTCTATGTCTGTCAACACCACACCCCATTTAATCCTGTCAGAACATGCATGTACCGAATGACTGTCGTTAAGTTGAAAAGATAAAAATAAACTTATTCACCTGAGGAATTTTATCAACCTGCACAGTTATCCATATAAACCAAGCACGATTTTAACTGTACACCACTACATACACAGTAGAGAGTAACAACCAAGATGACATTACCTGAGAGCACCACGAAATAAAACACAGGACATATGTGATGTTGACAAGGTTAGCTACCATTTCTGCCCCTCTGGGGCACCTGAGCGATCTGTTGGACGTTATTTCAAAGCTGTCAACCTAGGGCTACAATCTCTATATGCTTATTTATCGTCGACCTATGTTATCTTCGTTGGAGCGCTTACCCTCCACTGACGCCGGGGGTTTGTTTTGTTGGTGTTTTTAGGTCCCTTCAGCTACATCCGCCTCGGTGCCGCACAAGCAGCGAGCTGGGCAATGGAGAGGTCCCCAGTGCAGTCGGATGGGACGCAAAGTCGTGGTCCCGTGTAGTGTTAACGCGTGTAATTCGACAAAATTTCCTTGATGTTTTAGAGCCGTTTATCTACAACGATCGTTAGAGCCCCGTCTACGGCGTAATTCTAATGCAGAGTCTGCACAGACACTATGCTGTTAGGCCGATTTCGAATATCAGCAGTACTTACAATTCCTAAGCGGTCAGTCATGTTAGTATTAGCTGGGGTTGCGTTGCTTAACCTCAGTTATTAGACGTAAACTGATGTGACCAACGCAATACGGCCGCTCCGTTGACGCCAGGGAGTGAGGTCTTACACCTGGAAAATTTGCCGTACTACACGTATGGGCTACGCACCACTTGGAGCCACAGCTAATCCCAAATCTGACGGAACGCGCACTAGAGAGCTCTTGCACTGAAATGAAGCCACCCTCCACGGTCTAGGATCCAACTGGAACCACTTGGAACCACTTGTAACCACTGCACCAACTCGACATGTCTTTACACATACAGTATGTTTGCGTAAGTTACGCCTGAATAAAAAAAATCGTCCTGCAACACAATGCAATCACACAATACTCCTACTCCTCAACTAGAAACGTCATTTATAATGCGTTATTATGGCAAACAACCGCGAACACGATCAGGAAGTTCCTTTTAATATCAAAAATATGCCTGTTCCACTTATGGCAACAATACACCTACTAATCATAATGCCAACCGGGAAAAGCATTCCACCATTTCAATCATCACAAAAATAAACAGCGAATAATAACACTGTGGGAAGAATTAGGAACTAGAGCTGAAGGCCTGAGAGCCAAAAGTACCCCCTCCACCAAAATATATTCCAGCAGTTAGTTGATCCGCTTTATTTGAGTACACGATGGAACACGAATTTGAACCTGTCGTTCCTCGGTATTACAGCTCGATTTTTAAACCTTGAAATGAATGATGAATAAACATTAGAAAAAAATATAATAGCTAATATGAAAGTGATATGTGACAAATGATGACAGCACGACGTAAGCATTACAACGCTTTTATTTCCCTAACAGCCAGAGACAGACCATCTCTCTATTTTGGCATTCTACAACAGGTTTAACAATTCATACATTTTAGATGACAAAAGAAAAGCTACGTCACCATCACATTTTCGTCTTCTTCCTACGCATTCTCTCCAGTTCAGCATTTAAAAACAACCCCCAGACCGTTTTGCAGTTGTGCATAACAAAAAAAAACATGACGGAATCTCCAATGACCAGCTTTCGTTTCGTTCTTACGTCTCAAAAGTTTCACTTATCAACAAATGCTCGCATTCAAAAGCGCAAGCTCGAACACGTTTGTGTTTGTTTGGTTATTAGATGACCTCTTTTAATGCTGAAGGTAATTTGCAGTCGACGACCAGGGAGGGTGGGGCGAGTTGCTACACCTGGAAATTTCGCCGATGTACACGTAGATACACTCCGTGTGGAAAGGATTCCTTTTTACGGTCAGGTAACATCATGGTTTTACTCCGTGTAAAAAGGGCTTTTCGATTACAACAGCACTCAGGATCCACAAATCCTCCCCTCGGTGGCGCAGTAGGTAGCGTGCCCAGAAACTGCGTCAGTGGTTCTAGGTTCATACTAGACTGGCTTTTTCCGATGAAGGAGAGACCCCGAGTGCACTTTCCTCCGAATCAGAAGTAAAACCGAAGTCCCGCAAGGTGTACGATGGCATTTGCACGTCATAGAACCCTCTATACTAAGCAACGGGTAGCAAAAGCAACTCTTAACCCTTCTTATGGCAGGGCCGGGTACCCATCTTGTCCCTCTCAATGGACACAAGGGCGATATATTGGTCATAGTCTTTCTGCAGCCGGCTGCCGACCAAAGCTGTAACCCCTATGCTTATTTATCGTCGGTCTACTGTTCATTTTTGGGGACTTCCACCGACGCCAGGGAGGGGGGGCAAGCCCCTGCACCTGGAAATTTTGGCTCATCTACTCGTTGCGTAATAACGGATAGATGAGGCAAAATTTCCAGGTGTAGGAGCTCGCCCCCTAGCTTCGGTAGCATTCCCCAACGAACACTAGACCGGCGGTAAATAAGCGTAGGGGTGCAGCTTTGGCCGGCAACCGGCGGCAGATGTATATATCACCCTGTGTCCATTCAGAGGGACAAATGGGTACCCGACCCTGCCATAGGCGGGAAAAGGGTTAGGAGTTGCAGTTGCTACTCGTTGCGTAATAGAGAGGGTTCTTTTACGCGCAAGTGACATCGTACACGGTTTTACTTCTCATCCGAAAGAAGGCGCCCTCGCGGCCTCTCTCTCTCTCTCTCGCCCAAAAGAAGCCAACTCACCTCGGTCCAGTATCGAACCTAGAACCACTGACAGTCGCCGAGCGTGCCAACCACAATGCCACAGACGCGGGTCTACTAAACAACGGGTAAACGAGGCAAAATTCCCAGGTGTAGGAAGGATTGTTCGTTGTTCGTTGGTGTTTTCGGGCCCTTCAACTACAAGGTCATTAGAGCCCCGTCCACAGCATAGTTCTTGTGCAGAGACTGCACAGACACTACACAAATGCGACGATTTTGGGGTATTAGCAGTACCCAGTTTTCCCAAGCGGCCACACATGTCAGAACTAGCTGAGGTTGCGCTGCTTAACTTCAGTGATCAGACAAGAACTGGTGTGTCCAACGCAATTCGCCGCTCCCCCATGTGTAAGAGCTCGCTCCCTGGCGTCGGTGGGGTGCCTCAACGAATGGGTACGCGACCCTGCCAAAGGCGGGAAAAGGATTCGTCCACAGGGTTAGTCATAAGAAAGAAAAGTGTGAGGGAATCCAGTCGCCATTACATTTAAGTGGCAACATTGTCTGAAATGCTGTTGGGATGATGAAAGGAACTCTTCGAAATCAACTCTGAATTCATTCCTGAATTAACTACTACTACATCCTTTACTTTGGGGAAAACCGTCACTATCAATTCAATAGGAATATCAAAAGTTCTCAAAGACATCCGGAAATGATTGTGATTGAAACTGCGGCGAATGTTTGTCATAATCTCCAAGTATATAAAGACTGGAACCATAAATAAATAATTTGGGACGTGGCAAAATGGATTCCATCTGCTCTTCTGAAGTACAATTTCAAAAATGGTCAATATTGAAAGTAGAATTCAATATTGACGTGCAAGTTGATTCCGACCGGAGACACACTTCTGTCGTACTATGGAAAACCCCAAACGAAAGAATATTCCAATACATGTCGTCACTTTGGCCGATATGTAATGGATTGGAGTGCGATAACGAGCCCACCCCCACTTTCCACATTAATGAATTAGTTGTGCCACTTCATCTCGTATTCTACAAACAAAAAGTACCATTAGAACAGCTACAACCATTAGAAATTCGTAGAACTATTTTTAACGTGTCACTCGCTCGTAGCACGGTAGAGTTCCCATAACTCCGATATAGGCAAAAATGAACTAAAAAGTGAAGAGAGACTGGTAGGTTTATTATTAGCCTAATTAGTAAACCTACCATACGTCAGTCCGTTAAAAAAAAAACTCATTACTCTCCGGGGCGAGCATGCCAACGAGCAAATTTCGCCGCCGTACCCAATGTTCCACGTAAAAGGGTTCTTTACGTTCACTTATTTGGGTCATATCATGGGCGTCCGCAAAAGGAGGGAAATGGGGCACTTGCCCTCCCTACCTGCCATTCGAAAAAAATGCCTTCGAACACACGAATTCATCAGATTTCTGGTACAGTGCACACCATCCAAACCCGAAACAGTTACCATCCTTTGCCTTCCCCATAGAACACTGATTTTTAAAAATTGGCATTCCCCTTTGCCTCCACTCTGGCCCCTTCCGGAAAAAAAATTTGTTGTTGGGACATCCATATTCTGTATAACGCCTTCCAATCTACAAGGGAGCGGCGAGTTGCGTTGGACACACCAGTTCTCGTCTGATCACTGAAGTTAAGCAACGCAAGCCCAGTTAGTACTGGCATGGGTGGTCGCACGGGAAAGCTGGGTACTGCTAATACCAAATAACCGTCGCATTAGTGTAGTGTCTGTGCAAAATATGCACTAGAACTATGCAGTGAACGGGTCTCTAATGACCTTGTAGTTGACGGGACCTTAAACACCAACAAACCAACCAACCAAATCCCATCTACAAGCAGAAGTACTTTAGCATCGTCTGGGGAGGAGAGAGATTTTGTTGTTAGAAAGGTGACCTACACCTATGGGTGCCGGATCTAAGCATATTTTACTCTAAGTAGAAAGGGTTTTTAACGAGCAGTGATAACGACGTCACACAAAACGTAACCATGGCTTTACTTCCTGCCTTCCAATTGGTTGATTTGTTGGTGTTTTAGGGCCCTTCAACTGCAATGGTCATTACAGCCCCGTCCACTTCGTAGTTGTACTGCAGAGTCTAGACAGACACTATCCTGGTACGACGATTTTTTTTGAGTACTAGTAGTACTCAGTGTTTCCAAGCGGCCACCCATGTTAGTACTAGCTGGGGTTGCGGTGCTCAACTTCAGTGATCAGACGAGAACTGGTGTGCTCAACGCAATACAGCCCCCCTCTCGCCTTCCGGAAGAAGCCCCCAACTGCCTTGGCGACAATCGAACCTGTGACCATGGGTTCAACGATTCAAGTGTATTTCTTTACACTCAGTTGCCAAGTTGCGTTGGACACACCAATTCTCGTGAGATCACTGAAGTTAAGCAACGCAAGCCCACCTTAGTACCAACATGGGTGGTTAGTAAAGAACACCGAGTGCTGCAAATTTCCCCTCTCCTTCTTCCTCTACACCTACCTCCTCATCTCCCACGAGCAGCCTCTTAAGGGTTCATCCTGTTATGGCTGCTCGGCTTAATCCCCAACCCATGAGTTCAGGCGACACTGAGCGGGGGGGGGGGGTTCCCCACTTGACACTTTGCTAGGAACGAACCCTGCGGTTACCAACCTAACCTAGTGAACCTAGGAAAGAAATTCGTCGTCGTCAACAACAAGGGAACATCTACTTTAAAAGAAATAGGTTTGCAAGACCACCATTGCGTTGAACTGAAAGGAAATCAAATACTGGATGTCTGCATTGTTAAACAGCACTATTATATAAAGAATGGTGAGGAGACTATTTTTCTGCTCTAAATTACAACAGTATGGTCCTTGGGAAGGAACGAAAATTATTTTAATCGTCCACAGCCCAAAATCCTTATTTATATCGCTACATTCCCTTAAAGACAATCTCTCGCAAATGCACAGAAAGATAAATTTGAAAAAAAAATGCAGCACTAATTCATCAAATTTAACACAATAACCTCCACAAAATCAATCTGGGGCGATCAGTATCGATACTTATCGATATGACCCCCTACGAGCTCCAAGGCAACAATTCAATCGATAATATACATAAATCGCCATCAGCTAAGCAGGCAACTATTTCTGTATGGATGATGTAAGAAGTAAATAACTCCATTAGTAAACACAACGCCACAACAGTACCAAACAAAAAATTAATGACGAGAAAGGAAAATCAAGATTAAACGTAAGAAAATAAGAAGAAATAAGAGTTGATTAGAAAGAGATTAAATAAACAGAAATAATACCGAGTGGCATGCATACAAAAATGTTGCTTACCGTCAGATTTTCAGCATCCAAATTGATGCTTCTGTTGCCGTTCAAGCCCAAGCATTAGTTACGGATAAGCAATTAGAGGCTTTTGCTGCCTTTCAAAACACATTCAAGTTCAGGTTGAGGGTAACATTGTTAATAGCGTGTGGACCAACGTTGACTCATTAAATGGCGAAAAGAAATGGCAAATACCAATCGGAAACACCTCCTCCCTTTCAGTTCAACAACAACATGAACACACCAGCAACACCAACCAGAAGCCTCGGGGTGCTAAATTATTAATTCAGTGGTTCCAACATGAAGAAAAAAAATCAACCCCCCTAAAAATAAAAAAAATTAGACGCTTGAATGGCCTCTCCTAGGTGACAGTTAAACATTATTGATACGAAACACACACTCTGGTGATGGAATAACGATTACTTAATTGAATATACCATGATGGAGTAGCAGAGAGGCAAGTCTGAAGGAAAGGAAGAGGAAGAGAGATGAGAAAAATATGCGAAAAAACTAGAATTTTTCACAATAACAACAAAAAAAAATATAATATTTGCTGGATTCTTTCCGGCTATCAAAATATTTTAAGAAGAATCAAAGTCTAAGGACGTTTAATATCCTTCCTCCGAAGCAAATGACTGCATCGTACTTCGCCACTGATTTCCATACGATGAGCCAAAAGAGTCGGTGATGTAGAATACCAAGTCACGTGACAAAATCCCGTCTCCTAACCAATCTCCTCCATTTCTAGTTAAAGCACCCCTCACACCTACCGACAACATTGGAGTCGGCGACTCCTGCCACACAGGCGCATGCGCCAAACGATGGAATGCCACGCCTGTTCACCGACCGAGTCATCCTGCAGCACCAGTGCAACTCCAACGTTTTTCAAATAAGATTCTTCCATGTTGAATCCCACAAAATTAGGGAAGATGGAGAGAGAGAGAGGTAGGGGAAAGGTGTTCATCATATTGGTATGCAACCCTTTCATTGTAGTCGTCCTTAAAATAGGTGGACAGTTTTTGAAGCACGTTTTTGAATGAATTTACATACCACAAACAACCCCCGAGGAAAAACAATATACCAGTTATAATTTTAAATGCCTTCAAGAGGATCTACGTCATATTTTTGTTGCTCTCTCTCCTCCTCCTCCTGCTGCCAACACTGATCTACTGCTGCCCCATTGTCACTCAGCGACCTTCAAGACTTCACCACACCCTCTTCCCCTACTCGGCAAGAACAAGCTTACCCTCTCCTAGTTGAACCCTTTGCACTCAACGTTGTTGCTCCTCACTCACAGCGATCCTAATTTTGAAGGACGTACTTGGAGCAGATTTTTTTTTTTGCTGCACACGAAGACCCACCCAGAAAACGCCTTAACGATTCTCGTTCCTCGGGACACAGCAGCTTAGGAAACCTCAAAAGTCGTATCATTTACATTGCATCCTCAAGTTTTTTATTACTCGATGGAAAGCATTAGTTCTAGGTTCGATACTGGATCGATAGATTTGATATTGGACTTAAGGAGAGAGGTACCCAGTGAGCCTTCCGTCACATGGGAAGGAAAGCCGTAGAGTAATTACACTTAGAAAAACCCTAATTTCATGCGACGTGTAGTTAGGCAAAATATTCAGGAGTAAGAGTTCGTCGCCCTGGCATCGGTGGAGTGCCCCGACGACCAGTAGGCCGACAATAAATAAGCACAAGTGTTGTAGCATTAAGTTGGCAATCTATTGCACTGTATTTTCAAGCAGCCGGTTGTCGACCAGAGTTACAGCCCCTAGGCGTATTTATCATCGATCCCTGTTCATTGGGACACTTCACAGACGGCAGGAGGGCAGGCTCCAACACTTGGGAATTTTGCCTCACCTACGCGTTGCATAGAAGAGAGGTTTCTTTTACATTTAAATGATGTTGTAGAAGTACACCCACGCGCGGATCCAGGGTGGGGTTTTTGGGTTGCAATACCCTCCTCCTATGTACATATAAACTTATAAGCACTTGGCTCAACCCGCCTGACGAAAATCCTGGATCCGCCACTGAGTAGAGCGGCGAGTTGCGTTGGACACACCAGTTCTCGTCTGATCACTGAAGTTAAGCAACGCAAGCCCAGTTAGTACCGACATGGGTGGTCGCTCGGGAAAGTTGGGTACTGCTAATACCCAATAATCGTCACATTAGTGTAGTGTCTGTGCAGTATATGCATTAGAACTATACAGTGGACAGGTCTCTAATGACCTTGTAGTTGACGGGACCTTAAACTCCAACAAACAACAAAGCCACCGAGTACACCACACGAAACCACGGTTTTACTTCTCATCTGACAGAAGGTGCAACTCGATGCCTCTCTCTCTCGAACGAAAGAAGCCAACCCACCAAGATCCAGTACTGAATCCAGAACAACTGACAAAGCAATCTATTGTTTGTTGGTGTTGTAGGGCCTTTCAACTACAAGGTCATTAGAGCCCCGATCACAGCATAGTTCTTATGTAGAGACTGCACAGAGACTACACTAATGCAACGATTTTTGGGTATTAGCAGTACCCAGTTTTCCCAAGCGGCCACCCATGTCAGTACTAGCTGGGGTTGCGCTGCTTAACTGCAGTGATCAGTCGAGAATTGGTATGTCCAACGCAATTCGCCGCTCCCACACAGTAATCGAGCACGCTGCCTCCAAAAGCACGCTTTTAAATCTGAGACACTCGCTCATCTACACATACTCAGGCACCTACAATGGGGGAATTCCTCACCTAAATGCAAATGAACTGTAACGCTATCCTTACCAATATCTCGACTGTGGCAGGGGTCTGGTACTAATATGAGTAGTAAACAGAAAGAGAATGAAAAGGACAGGGCTGAACGGCAACGTTAGAGAGGAGACGTAAACAAATGGGTTTCCAAAACAAAGAAGGAAGAGAGGAGACAGAAGACATCGGATGCTCGTAGTTCTGATGGTTTCACATGACTGTTGATCTAATGTCTCACCACATTATTAGGGGTGCCACCTCATACAACGCGCAGAAATGCAGTAGGCTGTAATAACCTGTCCCCGGAATTCAATAGCTCCGAAGTTCGTGAGCCATTGACGTTTCCATACAGAACCTGAAATACCCAGGTGTCCAGAATAGGGAGGGGGAGTCCCTTTTGGTAATTTAGTTTTACCTACCTTTGGCACATTCGCCAATTTCATATAACAATGAAGTGATATGCACGCATTTCTTCTAAAAAGTAATTCCTCTTTCCCCACCTATGGTAGGGTAGGGAACCCATCTTGTCCCTCTGAATGGACACAAGGGTGACAAATTGGATGCCATTTTTCCGCAGTCGGCTTCCGAGCAAAGCTGCAACCCCTAGGAATGTCGCCGAGTTTAGATTGGTCAAACTGGTTTAGTGACATTCTGCACAACGCGCAGTTCTAGTGCACAGTCTGTACCGACCGTTCTGTTAAGACGATTTGAACATTAGTAGCACCCAGTGTTCCCAAACGGCCACCCATGTCAGTGCTAACTGGGGTTGCGTTGCTTAACCTCAGTGATCAGACGAGAACTGGTGTGTCCAACCCAATACAACCGCTCTCGGAGTTTTTTTGTTTCGTTGGTGTTTTTGTGCCCTTCAACTTTAAGGGCATTAGAGCCCCATCCACTGCGTAGTTCTAATGCAGAGATTGCACAGAGACTACGTCGATGCGACGATTTTGGGGGTATTAGCGGTGCCCAGTTTTCCCAAGCAGTCACTCATGTTAGTACAAACTGGGGTTGGGATAAATTCAGTGGTCAGACGAGTTTGCTTGTTTGCTCAGTACATTGTTTGCTTGTTGGTGTTTTAGGGCCCTTCAACTACAAGGTCATTAGAGCCCCGTCCACAGCATAGTCCCTATGCAGAGACTGCACAGACACTACACTAATGCAACGATTTTTGGGTATTAGCAGTACTCATTTTTCCCAAGCGGTTACCCATGTCAGTACTAGCTACAGTGATCAGACGACAACTGGTGCGTCCAACGCAATACAGCCGCTCTGGGAGATATTCGGACCTTTATCAATAGCTTCCACAAGGTCAGTCTGGCTACCCGAACAGTATCTCTATAGTTGGTTGGCTGACAGAAAGGATTAGTCAGTCGAGAAGGAAAAGTTAACTACAAGATAATATTCATGAATCACGATGACTAAACTGCAATAATCCCTGTTTAGCATACCCTGTGCGTAAAAGCAGAAGAATAACATACCTCAATGAATCTAGTATTTCAAAAATAGAAAACGACTGACACCAGATTATTTAAAACGAGTATTATTATATAACGAGTTTACGTCATTAAGTGGTTGGCAAAAAAAGCTTCAAAGAATCGTATGACATGAAATCAATTGTATACCCAATCCTTTCTTGCACAGAGCTGCACGCAACACTCCAAGAGGCGAACTCAGCACCCACTATGTAGCAACACGAATGCAGGTTAACAGGTAACAGATGGGATACGGCTAAGTCAGGGGATGGTAAACTGAGGCCCGTGGTTCACACGTGGCCCACGAGATTACTTAGACATGGACAAGAGTGGCCAGAAATGGGATAATTTGAAATTACTTTCAGGAAAGCGTGGCACTTGATATTCAAAATGTTAGAAAATGCTTCATTAAATATCATACTTCCACCTAAAGGACAACAGGGCGGATCCAGGTGGGGTTTTTGTGGTTGCAACCCCTCCCCCTAAATTTTGGGTCGACACTGACACTGACAAATGAAAATTGTATTTCAAACGCTGTCAATAGCCCATCATCAATACTAACCCTCGACTAACCACTAAAGATAAACAACGCAACCGGTACCGCTAATACCCAAAAATCGGCACATTAGTGTAGCGTTAGAACTACGCAGCGGACGGGGCTCGAATAACGCTGGAATTCGAAGGACTCTAAAACACCAACGAATCAAAAAAAAAAAAAAATCGCAGGGTCGAATGGCATTGCCAAGTTGCATTGGACACACCAGTTCTCGTGAGATCATTGAAATTAAGCAATGCAAACCCGCGTTAGTACCAACATGGATGGTTGGTAGAGAACGTTCGGTGCTGCAAATTTCCCCTATCCTACACCAGTGGTGGCGAACCGTTTTTGAAGACGGGTCACAATAACACGAAAAAAAAGCCAAAATGATGTCCGCGGATCAGGTGCTACACTCTGCAAGGAAGAAGCTGCCAACAGGAGGACTCTCGCACCCTAGTTCTACCCGAGTCCTACTATGAGCGGCTATATTGGGCGCTAGTTTTCAACAGTCGGCTGCCGACCAAAGCTGCAACTCATATGCTTATTTATAGTCGATCTCTGTTGGTTATTGGGGCACTCCACCGACGCCAGCAGTGGGGGCGAGCTCCTACACTTGGAAATTTTGCCTCATCTACCTGTTGTATAGTAGTGAGGGTTGTTTTAGGTGCAAATGGTATTGTACACCAAATGGGACTACGGTCTTACTTCTCATCCGAAGGATTGTTTGTTGGCGTTTTAGGGCCCTCCAACTACAAGGTCATTAGAGCCCCGTCCACAGCCTAGTTCTTATGTAGAGACTGCACAGACACTACGCTAATGCGACTATTTTTGGGCATTAGCAGTACCCAGTTTTCCCAAGCGGCCACCCATGTCAGTACTAGCTGGGGTTGCGCTGCTTAACATCAGGGATCAAACGAGAACTGGTGTGTCCAACGCAATTCGCCGCTCCCTCCACTCATCCGACGGAAGGCGCACTCAGGGATTCTCTCGAGTCCAAAATAAGCCAACCCACCTCGACCCAGTATCGAACCTAGAACCAGTAACACCGTATTCGAACACGCTACCTCCTGCGCCACCAAGGCGGGTCTATAATCTCAGATAACAAATCTTTAAAACAATTATTAATTTGTCAAATGTTCCGCTTCGCACAAAATTTACAAAAAGAAAACCGAGTTGTAACAACATGCAGCCTTCCTAAACTCCGGCCTCTAGGCGTTGTCCGAGTAGCTATAATATACAACGCCGGCCCTGGGCTCCCTACGGGGTATTCGTTAGACATGTCTGCATTTTCATCAGCAGCGAGTCATAATATTATCGCTGATAAGTGCCAATATTTAGGATAGCATTAGCGTTGTTGCCCATTTGACATCAACACGTAAGGAACTACCAACACTCATTCATCATGGGAGACCTTGAAAATCAATGCAGCCCAGCAGGCTAGAGGTGTGCCAAGCCAAGTTGTTTGTAAACCTAAACAGGATTTGACGATGATGACGTTAGGAGCAACACCAAAACCTACCCCTTCTGTTCCAAACCTATACCTGCAACCTAACACACACAGAAACGTGTTGTCTGTTCACAAACAAATTTTGATACTTTGTAATAACCAGATTAACACGCATTTCTGATGGCTAACTACTACTGAACTAGTCAGCCTCTATAAACTAGCTTTTATCACTAAATAATCACGATTATTATCCAGCTAATTTTTATTGATTAGCGTAATTAAAAAGGAGTAATACACACCTCATTGTGAACTGAGTGAACTTACAATAATCTAATTAATACTATTTTAATCACCATACGTTCCTTAGTCAACTGTCATTTGCTGGCTCTAGCAGGATAAGGTAACCATGAGGTCGGGGCCAGGACAAAGATAACCCCAGCTAGTACTGACATGGGTGGCCGCTTGGGAAAAGTAGGTACCGCTCTCAAACCCAAAAATCGTCGCATTAGTATAGTGTCAGTGCAGTCTCTGGATTAGAACTACGCAGTGGACGGGGCTCTAACGACCTTGTAGTTAAAGGGCCCTAAAACACCAACGAACGAACAAATGGGAAGTTATAGGAGGAGCAGTGATTTCCAGGGCCGACTGTCAACCCGTTCAATCGTCTCAAACAGAACAAGTGGACATAATTTCTGCCCCGGAAGTTAAAACTAGAAACGCCGTCCACCATTCTTTAGGAATTTTAGCTTAGAATTAGTAGTGCAGTGAGTACTCGTGCTCGGTAACTCGGTGAGCGGCGAATTGCGTTGGACACACCAGTTCTCGTCTGATCAAGCCCAGCTAGCCCAGCTAGTACTGACATGGGCTGTTGCTCGGGAAACCTGGGTACTGCTAATACCCAATAATCGTTGCATTAGTGGGAAATAAATGTCTCAATGCCTATTATAGGGATATTTTTGGATATAAGCCTGAGTCACATGATCCGCATGTGGTCTGGATTATCCCTGTTGCTTATTGATATTGTGCAGTAGGTCAGACAGCATGCAATATTAAAACCAACAAAGCATTTATTTACCTACCAAAATTTCTATTTTGGTTATATAATGCGGTGTTGGAACACGTGGGGTAGGCTGGCATCCCCCCACAGACAACAAACCCAATATTCCTGCGAGTTCCAGAGGCCTGGCTGGGGTGCCCCCAGTCAAAGCATGTTCAGTGGACCCGCAGACCCGACCCTAGGCGGGAGCGGCGAGTTGCGTTGGACACACCAGTTTTCGTCTGATCACTGAAGTTAAGCAATGCAAGCCCAGTTAGTACTGACATGGGTGGTCGCTCGGGAAAACTGGGTACTGCTAATACCCAATAATCGTCGCATTAGTGTAGTGTCTGTAGGTCTATGCATTAGAACTATACAGTGGACGGGTCTCTAATGACCTTGTAGTTGACGGGACCTTAAAGATCAACAAACATCGGTAACTCGGTAACCAATCACCTTTGTGCCCATTCATTTGGGTACCCGACCCAGCCATAGGCGGAAAATGGTTAAGAATTGCTTTGCTTCCTATTAATGTGAATTCACTTTGAGCGCAACAGTCAGTCGTTCAGCTTGGTTCCATACATGTCTCCTGAAGTTGAATTCCAATCGCCTCCACGCCATCAGAAGTCCAGTTCAATGTTCCATAAGGGGCCCAAAGATTTTTAATTTAAGACAGTAATTTACGAGTTTGAAATTAAAAACAAATGTGTGCTCAATTTCAGAACACATTGCCACAACTCTCACATTGGTCTTTCTCTAGCAATTTCAGATATTTATGGGGTTTGCCTGAAAGAAGTAAACAGCAGATACCGTCTACCCTCGTTTTTATTAAGGGGCGACATGAGGGTATCGACAATGACAAACAGGAGAAGATCTAAGTGAATCTCAACGAATAACAAACGAAAGCAACCATAAAAGTCTCCGTGGAGAAGACCAGTTGTTATGACCACATGTACTCACATCAAACACCCTACAACTTCCAGTTCCAAAGACAACCTTGAAATTGTGAAGAGCATTCAAGCCAACTCACGATGAAAAAGCAAACGAATTGTTATTACTGACTATAGAAGAACACGACGGTATTGAGCCCACCAGAGCTGCCAGATGAAATGCATTGCCTGAACAGTTGCACGTCCTTCCATACGTAGTTCAACAACACTCAAGTCTCCAAAATGGAAATCATCACCAAAATTAGGATCGGTCTCAAGTAATTCTTGTCGTCAAACAGACTTCAATATCCGTCAGTGACGTAAGAGGGAACTAAAAGGGTGATAGATTTTGAAAAATATTATTGCCGAATTCACTCCAATGCAAACGGCTACGGATATACTGTACATGTTTTCGTGTACAATTCACTTGAGCTACAGGGAAGCAAAAGCAATTGCAAACCTTTTCCCGCCTATAGCAGGGCCAGGTACCCATCTTGTCCCTCTGAATGGACACAAGGGTGATATATTGGGCAGTGCTATTCCGCAGTCGGTTGTCGACCAAAACTGCATCCCGTATGATTATTTTTCTTCGGCCTACTGTTTGCTGGGGAACTCCACCGACGCCGGGAGGGGGGCGAGTTCCTACACCTGGAGATTTGCCTCATCTACCTGTTGAATAGTAGAGACGGTTCTTTTACGTGCAAATAACATCGTACACCACACAAACCTCGGGTTTACTCAGGATCCGCTCTAGCGCTTACGTCGCCCCGGAGAAAATTGCCGCCCTTTAAGAATATAATGCAAGTTCAAGCAGCAGTTTTTCTTACACTTACAGCCAAAATGGCGCCCTTAAATTTTTACACCCCGGACAAATGCCCGAGTTGCACCCCCCCCTTTAGCGAGCCCTGGGTTTACTTCTCATCCGAAGTAGAGTGCACTCGGAGCATCTCTCTCGTCCGAAAGAAACTAACCCGCCTCGGTCTAGTATCGACCCTCGAACTACTGACGCAGTTACCAAGCGTGCTACCCATTTCGCCACTGAGACGAGTTAGCTTGAGCTACAGAAGATATTTAAAAAATACCGAAGAGGGATCCCCACCTTTTCAACCTGCCTCATGTGCACTCCACTAGGTCTCATGCTCTATCAGACAAATTACCCCTATTGTGATTTAACGTTCATCCAAATTAAACGTCATCAACCCCTTTCGACTACGGAATTGCTAGTTCCTTGGTGGTGAGTAAGTGAATTATATCCATCACCTGCCTGTGGCATTGTTCAGTGAGTCTATTAATAATTTCAGAGCTATCTCATTACACAGCTCTCAAAGACCCATTTGCAGTGGCGTGATGAAAAGAGGAAAAAATATCCATCAGTTTAGCTTAGTGGGTGCACTGACCTGCAGTTTCTAAAAAGGTAAAGTAATCCTGACTTTCCAGTATGCCTACGAATATCTGCTCTAATAATACACGTCTAGAGACTTTGCCTGACTGGGACCAACCAACAATGGACTCCTTTGTGAAAAATAGCTCAAACTGCTTATTTTATTTCGTGTCCAAAACCTTCGCCTTGGCATAATGCGATGTGCAGTTTTCTGAGTTGTTATTGACTTGTCGAACATTTCTTCAGTAGCACATTGCCTGTAGCATCACAAACCTATCACACGCTGTGCTACACGTCAAGAACAAAGCATACGTGCAACAATGAACTAGTGTGTAGCAGTATTTTTTACAAGAGAAATGCAGTAAAACAAAAATACAATAAAAAACCGTACATAGAATTGCTATTATTTCTGTAATGTGAATGTTGCGTTGGACACACCCGTTCCCGTGAGATCGCTGAAGTTAAGCAGCGCAAACCCACGTTAGTACCAACTTGCGTGGTTGGTAGATAGCTTTGGGTGCTGCAAATTTCCCCTTTCCTATGTCCACTACCTACCTCCTCATCTGCCGCGAGCAGCCTCCTATGGGTTCATCTTGTTATGGCTGCTTGGCTAACTCCCCAACCCATTAATTGAATCCAATCCAGTACCAACATGCGTGGTTGGTAGAGAACGTTGGGTGCTGCAAATTTTCCCTCTCCTACATCCTCTACACTAGGGGTGGCCAACTTTTGTGTACATAAGATCTACTTTTTATCTCAAA
>JAAFCE010007930.1:0-11756 GCA_013389805.1 Trigoniulus corallinus
GAGCGGTGAATTGCTTTGGACACACCAGTTCTCGTCCGATCACTGAATTTAAGCAACGCAACCCCAGCTAGTACTGACATGGGTGGCCGCTTGGGAAAACTGGGTACTGCTAATACCCAGAAATCGTCACATTAGTGTAGTGTCTGTGCAGTCTCTGCATAAGAACTACACTGTGGACGGGGCTCTTAATGACCTTGTAGTTGAAGGGCCCTAAAACACCAACAAACAAACAAACCCACGTCAACACCAACATGGGTGGTTGGTAAAGAATGTTGGATGCTGCAAATGTCCCCTCTCTTTCGTCCTCCTCATCTCCCTCGAGCAGCCTCCTATGGGTTCGTCCTGTTATGGCTGCTTGGCTTACTCCCCAACCCTTGAAACTAATCCAATAATCCACCTGTGGCAGGGTCGGGTCTGCGGGTTCTAGACCTCCACTACCGTCTATCTCCCACCAGGTCCCCGTCCACCCCGCACACTACCATGTCCTTATGCGGCCAAGTTGCGTTCGGCGCGCCAGTTCTCGTGAGATTACTGAAGTTAAGCAACGCAAGCCCACGTTAGTACCAACATGGGTGGTTGGCAGAGAATGTTGGGTGCTGCAAATACCCCTCTCCTACATCCCCTACACCTACTTCCTCCTCTCCCGCAAGCTGCCTCCTAAGGGTTCGGCCTGTTATGGCTGTTTGGCTTACTCCCCAAGCCGTTAGTGTAACATAGAAACATACATTAACTTTCTATTTATGGACAACCTGTTCCCACGTCTGTTTCGGTCGCCCTCCCCCTGCCCCTTTGCTTCCGAACACCTGCATTACGAGACCCCACATTCCACGTTCCTAATCTAAGATTTGCCCCTTCTCTGACTGGGGGCACCCCAGCCAGGCGTCTGGAACCCGCAGGTATATTGGCTAGATTGTCTGTTTTGGGATGCCGATCTACCCCACATTTTGTGGCCCGCAACGACTTATGAAATGTTATTCAAAGGATTTCCTTTGTATGCACGTATTATGTAACTAATTTTGGTATATCTTTATCATCATCATCATACCCTTCTCCAGCACGAAACTGGGTCGGGTCTGCGAGTTCCAATCCTCCACCCCCGTCGATCTCCGACCAGGCCCCCATCCACCCCACACACACCCATGTCCTTTTGTACCACCTGCTCCCACGTCCTCTTTGGTCTTCCCCTCCCCCTGACGCTCCCAACCACCTGCAGTCCCATGATGGACCTAACCAGCTCCTCCTCCCCCTTCACATCACATGCCCATACCACCTCAATCTGTTTTCCCTCATCCTTTCCGCGATGTCTCCCACCCCCAGACTACCTCTAACATGGTCGTTTCGGATCCTGTCAGCTCGTGACACCCCACTCATGAAGCGCAGCATTCGCATCTCAGCCACCTGCATTCTCCTTTCATGGTCCTTTCTCACGGCCCAACACTCTGAGCCATACAGCATAGCTGGCCTAACCACAGTTCTGTAGACTTTGCCTTTTAGCTTTATAGGCACCCGGCGGTCACACAGGACTCCACTTGCCTGTCTCCACTTCAGCCAACCTGCCTTAATCCTATTAGACACATCCGAGTCTAATTCCCCATTTCCCTGGAACACTGATCCTAAGTATCTAAACTCCTGCACTGCTGGTATCAGGTATTTGGTATATCTTTAAATATTCATTTAAAAAATACAGAAAAATATTTCAAAAAAGTGAATGAGTCGGGTGGCCAACGTGAATCTTACTTGTCCCGTAGCTGAATTGAGTTTGACGCCCTCTAGCTTGGAATTGATGTCACTTAAAGTACAGCGGTTCAATTCTAGGTTGTGGTCGGCGATTTTTTTTTCTTGATAATATCAAGTACAATACTCGCTGACGTCGGATAGGAAAGAAAGCCACTATGTCCCTTGGCGGTAAGTATTAGTAAATAAATCGTTAACATACCTATTTATTTGTTGTTTGCAGTAGTTACAGCAGATTCAACATCTGAATCCTTGACTGGTTAATCTTGTTCAAGGTCTGTTCCTCTTCAACTGTTTGTTGGAACGATTTTAGGTGATTAAAAAGGTTGTGTGTGTTATTATCTTTTTTTATTAGAAATAATTGATAACACTAGTCAACCCTACCCTAATTTCCATTAAAATCATTATCACAGTTCAATAGGAGGCCCTGCATAAGCAAAGGAATCGAGGACAGAAGGGACAAATACTGTATGTGGAGGTTTGTGTCCACTTGTGAACCAAGATTAGTTGTTTCCTGTTTCGTTAGTGTTTTAGAGCCCTTCAACTACACTACAGTGGTCATTAGAGCCCCGTCCACTCTACTGACACTATGCAGTAACGACGATTTTGGATATTAGCAGTACCCAGTGTCCCCAAGCGGCCACTCATGCATTAGCTTCCTTGAATTAGTTGGATTATTATTTATTCAAACGCACTTAGTGCACTACTGGTCAGCCTGAGCAAGAAAATACTTAAAGACAAGACGTTGAAAATGAATACTGTACAATGATTCCTACATTTGAACAGGGTACACTGAAAAATTCGGGACCTTATCGCGAAAGGGAGATCGTTCCACAAGGGGTAGCACTTCACTGGAAAGTACCGTCTCCTCACATCGTCCCCACGAAGATGGGATACGAACCAATACCTATTCAGAGACCTAAGGCTGCCCGCATAGTGGAGCGACAATAAGAGCAGAGCTATAGTCCGCGCACCCAAAGAGTGCAGTTGGGAAAAATGAACTGCCCCAAGAATAGGGGAATAAGGTGCATTTACAATGCCCATCACAGCTTGACCACACTTGACCAAGCTTTGATGAGCATTGTAAAACTTTAAATGTATGGACAATGGGATGAAGGCCAAGGGGGTGAGGGGCGCAACTTATAAATGCATTACATTTAAGGGGCCGGTGGCAAAGGACCCGATTGCCTAGGGCAGTGGTGACGAACCTTTTTTGAAGACGGGTCACAATGTTAAAAACAAAAAGTTATCCATGGGTCAGGTGCAAACACTTTAATTTTATGAATAAAAATAAATTATTATTACTAGCAAATCAAGTTTATAAAGTACAACAATGAATAAAGGGTGAGGTCTGTGGGTTCTAGCCCTCCACTCCCACCAGGTCTCCATCCACCCCACACACCACCATATTCTTACAGACAACATGCTCCCACGTCTGCCTTTGTAAAGTAGCAAATAGAGAACAAACACCTCCTAACCCTTTTCCCTCCTATAGCAGGGTTGGGTACCCATCTTGTCACTCGGAATTGCTCCCTATATTGATCAGCGTTTTTCCACAGCCAGTTTCCGACCAAAACTGCAATTCCTCTGCTTATTTTTCGTTGGGTCTACTTTTCGTTTTGGAATTCCACTGACGCGTCCCTGGCGCTCCTTGCCGTCGCAACGCCAGGGAGTGAGCTCCTGCACCTGGAAATGTTATATATACCCAGAGGCGTTCCAACATAGTGTACCATGTGTGCAATGCACACAGGCATTCTACTTTGGCGCACTACTAGCTTCTTAGATCCAGCCCCCTGATCTGTGATAGCCAGGGATAGGATGTGAAAGAAGTTGCACCCGGTGCCTCATTCCCAAAAGAGGTCGACCCACCTTGGTCCATTATTGAACATAGAACTACTGCCGCAGTTACCAAGTGCACTACCCACTGCACCACCGAGGATTTAGAGCGCCAGGGCGCCTGTGTGCATTGCACACATGGCACACTGTTGGAACGCCTCTGGGTATATATAACATTTCCAGGTGCAGGATCTCGCTGCCTGGCGTTGCAACGCCAAGGAGTGCCAGAGACCAGTGGCGGGTCTACATAGGGACTAATAGGGCTTAAGCAGTGGGCCCCCAAGTGTCAAGGGGCCCAATAAAAATTGAATTATCATAAACATTTAATACTTTTTGATATACAGTGAGCACTTATCATATCTTAAAAATAGTTAATATTAATAATATAATAATAATAATGATTATTTATACTATTATTCATTGAATTTTAATCATTGTGACATTATTGAACTTCAATAAGCCCTAAGCCACGAGTAACCTAGATCCGCCCCTGCCAGGGACGCCTCAGTGGAATTCCAAAACGAAAAGTAGACCCCGCCGATAAGTTACCATACGGATTGCAGTTCGGATTGCCTACGGATTGCAGTACGGATTGCCTAGGGAGCCATTCAGAGTGACAAGATGGGTACCTGACACTGCCATAAGCGGGAAAAGGGTTAGGAGATGCTTTGTTCTCTATTTGCTACTTTAGTGCAGCCAAGTTGTGTTGGTCACACCAGTTCCCGTGAGATAACTGAAGTTAAGGAGCGAAAGCCCATGTCAATACCAACATGGGTGGTTGTTAAAGAACGTTTGGTGCTGCAAATTAACCCTCTCCTTCGTCCTATCACCTACTTCCCCATCTCCCGCGGCAGCCTTCTAAGGATTCGTCCTGTTATGGCTGCCTAGATTACTCCCCAACCCATGAAACTAATCTAATCGAAAAAGGCAGACATGGGAGCATGTTGTGTGTGGTGTGGATGGGGACGTGGTGGGAGATAGGTGGGAGTGGAGGGCTAGAATCTGCAGACCTGACCCTTTATTCATTTTTAAACTTCATAAACTTTATTCATTATTAATAATAATGTATTTTTATTCATTAAATTAAATAGTGGTTGCACCTGACCCATGGAAAACTTCTTTTTCCAACATTTTGTTTTTAACTTTGAGACCCATCTTCAAAAAAGGTTCTTCACCAACGCCCTTGGCAATCTGGTCCTTTGCCACCGCCCCCTTATATGTAACGCATTTGTAAGTTGTCCAGGCGCCCTTTGCCCCTTTGGCCTTTATCCCATTGCCCATACATTTAAAGTTTTACAATGCTCATCAAAGCTTGGTCAAGTGTGGTCAAGCTGTGATGGGCATTGTAAATGCACCTTATTCCCCTATTCTTGGGGCAGTTCATTTTTCCCAACTGCACTCTTTGGGTGCGCGGACTATACAAGTAAAGAGAAGAGCGACAAAAACAAACACATGTAATTCAATATGTCCCCGCATAGTGGTGCTACAAGAAGTGCGACAAGTAGCGCTACTACTAGAGATAAGAGCAAAGTGACTAGACATACTTGATTTTGTCGCTCTTCTCTCTGATGTCACACAATGGACACCCAATTGTTATGAGCGTCGAATTGCGTTGGACCCACCAGTTCTCGTCTGATCACTGAAGTTAAAGCAGCGCAACCACAGCTAGTACTGACATGGGTGGCCGCTTGGGAAAACTGGGTACCGCTAGTATCCAAAATTCGTCGTATTAGTGTAGTGTCTGTGTAGTTTTTGCATCACAACTAAACAGTGGACGGGGCTCTAATGACCGTAGTAGTTGAAGGGCCCTAAAACAATAACAACTTATATCACTGAAGTTAAGCAACGCACCGCAAGTTAGTACTGACATGAGTGATTGTTTAAACATTGGGTGCTGCTAATTTCCCCTCCCCTACATCCTTCACTCCTACCACCCTCTCACCCATGAGCAACCTGCACAACGTTTGGCCCATTATGACTGCTTGGCCAAATCCCCAACCTGTGTGTGAAACACCACCCACCAGGTACCCGTCCACCTCACACGCTACCCGTCCACCTCACACGCTACCTGTCCACCTCACACGCTACCATATCCTCATGGACAAGCTGGTCCCACGTCTGCTTTGGTCTCCCCCTGATCTTCGTGCTTCCAACCACCTGCACTCCTGCAAGAGACCTAATGATCTCCCCCTCTTCTCTTTATGTGTCCGTACCACCTCAATCTACTCTCTTTCTTTCTTTCTGCAATATCCCCCAACCCACTGCTGAGCCCACCACTGCCCAACCCAACCTACTCATGTAGTGCAGCAATCACACTCTTTTATGCAAAGGGTATATGGGGCAAATTTTCCAGGTGCAGGAGCTGGGTGGAGTGCCCAAATGAACAGCAGACTGACGATAAATAAGTATAGCGGTTTCAGCTTTGGTCAGCAACCGGCTGTGGAAAACCATGTCCAATATGTCGCCCTCATGTTCCTTAGAGGAACAAGATGGGTATCCGACCATGCCATAGTGAGTTGCGTTGGACACACCAGTTGTCGTCCGATCACTGAAGTTAAGCAACGCAACCCCAGTTAGTACTGACATGGGTGGCCGCTTGGGAAAACTGGGTACCGCTAGTATCCAAAAATCGTCGCATTAGTGTAGTGTCTGTGCAGTCCCTGCATCAGAACTACACAGTGAACGGGGCTCTAATGACCTTGTAGTTGAAGGGCCATAAAAACACCAACAAACAAACAACAACCATGCCATAGGTGGAAATAGGGTTAGGAATTCCTTGCATTTTGTAGGGACTTTTTGTGTCTTGTAGCTTTTATCGCTGCTCCACTATGCTGTGCCATCACACTACTGGTAGCACTCTTCGCTTGTCGCTCTTCTCTTTACTTGTAGCTCTGCTCTTATTGTCGCTCCACTATGCGGTCAGCCTAACTCTCACCAATGACACAAAGTCAGAAGAGATTTGATGAAGTGGGTGGGCACAATTCCGTAAAGCAGAGGCCAATTCCAAAATGAGGGAATATTGAAAATAATACTTAAATGGCAGTAAACAGGCTTCGCACAGTAAGGGGACAATCTGTTCCCCAATGGAGGATTTAGGGATTCGCGTTAAGGTGAGAGAAACGAGAAATGGAGAGGCATAACGCAGAAGAGATTTTACCTTTGCTCGGAAAATCCACGAAGCACCTCAACCGTCGAAGTATGTAGGCCAGTGAATGTAATCTGGCAATGAGTTTGTCCCTTAAGGGAATAAAGGATAGTGCCGGGTCTAGTAGGATACCAAGGATGGGTTGTTGTTGCTGTTGTTGTTTTAGGGCCCTTCAACTACAAAGGTCATTAGAGCCCCGTCCACAGCATAGTTCTAATGCAGAGACTGCACAAACACTACACTAATGCGACGATTTTGGGGTATTAGCAGTACCCATTTTTCCCAAGCGGCCACCCATGTCAGTACTAGCTGGGGTTGCGCTGCTTAACTTCAGTGATCAGACGAGAACTGGTGTGTCCAACGCAATTCGCCGCTCCCACCAAGGATGGGAATAGGATCAGTGACAGAATAAGAATTGGGAAATAAAGGAGAGGACGAGAATACTGCAACCGTGGTCTTCTGTGGATGCATACGCATCCGACGACTGAAATACCAGCCCTCAAGATAATCTAAAAGAGCAGATATAGCACTTGAGTCAGGTCCTGACTAAAACACATTCTGACAGACCGACAAAAAGAGAGGCCATGGCTAAATTAAAAATAAGGGGGCCCAGAACAGAGCCTTGCTGGACGCCTTGCACAAGAACTCTAGAGGCAGTTGCAGACCTTAATCTGACACTGCGATTTTCAAGATAAGACAATAGAGAGCTTGAGTGATTCTGTTTTCGAACAACGCATGTTACGCAAAGCAGACGAATATCTTACTGCGCATGTGCAACATTCCAAAGTAAAATTAGAAACGTGTGTTTGAGCGTATGCTGAAGTAATCATACGTTCTACATAGGTTTAAACGAACGTTATGATAAAATGGCGGATCCATTCAAAATAACTAAAATTACTTCGAAAGGAACCAAGCTTCATGTTCCAACCAATAGAGGGCAGGACGTTAAAGATAACGTGTGGTTCCAGAGCATTCAAACTGTGTTTTTCACAGAACCATACGTTCTACTGTGTTTTTATGTTGTGTAACACACGTTGTTCTATAATAGATCACTCAAGCTCTCTATTAACAAACTGACTATATACAGGCAGAGAGGAAGACGACGTATAGCTGCAATCAGGAAATCATGATTAACTGTGTCATAAGCCTTCGCCACATCAGTTTTAACGAGCACATAATGTGCACCAAGGGCTCGAGCTTCAAGAATTACGGATTCAAGCGCCAGAGCTTTGGGAACTATACAAGCACAGGACTGATAGGTATGTAGATGGGTCCTGTAGTTAAGTTGTTGTTTGTTGGTGTTTTAGGGCCCGTCAACTACAAGGTCATCAGAGCCCTGTCCACTGCATAGTTCTAATACAGAGACTGCACAGACACTACACTTATGTGACGATTTTTGGGTATTAGCAGTACGCAGTTTTCCCATGCGGCTACCCATGTCAGTAATAGCTGGGGTTGCGTCGCTTAACTTCAGTGATCAGATGAGAACTGGTGTGTCCAATTAAGTCCTGGAATTAAGGACATACGAGGAAAGCACGTCATGAAGGTTTAGTATCATTTCGGGGACCTTAGGAATTGCAATAGATATAAACGTCACGGCTAGGCATAAAGTCGACTGATGAGAGCAATTCCTAAAATATGGGATTTCTCAGCTTTTCATATTTCTCACTGGAATTTTCCCGTTATCCTGACTGTATATTTAGAAGAAGTATAATTAGTAGTCCTAAGTTCATATCAGATGAGATAACTATTCAGAAAATACCTGGTATCATGCGATAGGGAACTCTCTTGCAGTATTCTTGCCAGGCTTTACCGTACTTGCCTTGGCACTTGTGTTCATCGCGGTAGATGCGATGAATAAGCAGGACGGCGAGATAGATGTTATAAAGAAATGGTAATATACCCAATCCCCAGGCTGGAAGAGCCCATAAGAGTGCCAACGTCAGTTCGAAGAAGTAGTTCATGTGACGAGATATTCCCCAGAAACCGGAAACGAGCAGTTGAGTCTTGGTCGTAGTGCCATCAGATGACTGATATTCTGCAGGGATGTACGTGACTGGTTTGCCCCAAATCTTGCAATTTTGTGGGCCACTTTCGCGAAATGATGTTTTTTGATAATCCACTTGATACTTGATATAGATGGACAGAATTCCCAACGCAAGGATGACCACATTAGTGAGATCGTTAGTGACCGGAGGATGCGAAACCAAGTAATAGGTGCTGAAAGTATAGAATGCCGGAACGAATACCAGACATCCAAAACAGATGTAGTATCCTGCGCGGTCCAAAGTAATGTCCAACGTGTTGAAGTAACCGGTCTCCCAAGCGTAGAATTTGGCCAAATAAATGGTCTGTAAGACAACATTAACAAGAATGCCACTATTAAATCCCGTTCGCTGGAAGCTGGTCAGCAGGTAAGCCAAGATCATAGTTTGCCAGGTGATCACACCGATTCGACAGTTGGTAAGTTGTTTGACGTCCATACCGAATATTGTGGGATGCAGTTCCATACCTCGATAAAATTCAAAGATGAATGAGAACTTGTCGTCGTCTGAGCTGGGTTCAATACCACCTTTTGACTTTTGAAAATGCTTTCCTTTCCACCACAGGTAGTAACAGGTGATGTAGGCAACAATCAAGAAGTTAACAAGAATCTGTTGGTGGTGGTCGTAAATAGATTCGGAGATTTTGGGATTCCAGACGTTCAGGCCTAGAAAACCTAACACGGTTGTGTAATAAAACGCTCGTCCGTTTGCCGAATATTTGGGTCGAACACCGAACTTGTCCCGTTGGCCGTAATACACGTCGGAAGGAAGTTGAAGGGATAGAACTCCCCAAGCCACAAATGTAAATGTCCACAACCACGCCGTTCTATTTGCGATCAACGTTCCAAATTCTAATGATGAAGTTCCGTTTTGGGGCGGAAAGAATGTCGACAAGAACGGTAAGAATGACGTACTTAATATAAGTATTATCGGTATAGTAGAATAACGTGCAGAATTCCACCAGGTAAGAAGCTTCATTTTCTTCGTCTTCATTTGCTTTAATTAAAGCAATGATTATTTCGTCAGGTTCATTATATTGGCAGAATTAATAACATGGATAACCAATTACAAAAATAACCGTGTTTCGTATAAAGTGTAATTGCAATGAAACCTCAATGTATCGATGGAAAGAAAGTTAAAATATGGCGATTTTGCGATGACTAGGATGATAAATTGTCTCTAATAAACAATAAATTTGTGGGGGAGGAGCGTTTCCTAATAATTTCCTCGATTCATGGAGGTTTCGTAGTAATTCACTTACTGTTCACTACCTTCGGAAATTTAACGTAACGCTGGCTGTACGAGCAACTGAACATGAATGAGACGAAATTTCGAATCTAAATTCGGATGAGATGAAATTTATACATCGTTTGTTTTCAATTAATCACACCCAATCCTTTGCAAATGCGTCATAAACGAATGATTTACGGATTGGATGGTGGTGACGAGAAAAATGAAAAACATATTTTTGTTATTTTGGTTAATGTGATGTGAGGACTAGCTAATGAAGACACCAGATACTGCATTTATCCATTCGCGAGAGAGGAGAGGAGAGTCGTTTGACGAGATTTGGGAGCGGCGAATTGCGTTGGACACACCAGTTCCCGTCCGATCACTGAAGTTAAGCAGCACAACCCCAGCTAGTACTGACATGGGTGGCCGCTTGAGAAAACTGGGTACTGCTAATACCCAAATATCTTCGCATTAGTGTAGTGTCTGTGCAGTCTCTGTATAAGAACTATGCTGTGGACGGGGCTCTAATGACCTAGTACAGGCCGCCGCCTACCCCCATTAAAAGGGCGAGCGGCTTATTGCCTTGGACACACTAGTTCTCGTCCGATCACTGAAGCTAAGCAGCGCAACCCCAGCTAGTACTGACGTGGGTGGTCGCTTGGGAAAACTGGGTACCGCTAGTATCCAAAAAATCGTCGCATAAGTGTAGTGTCTGTACAGTCTCTGCATAAGAACTACACTGGACGGGGCTTTAATGATTTTGTAGTTGATTGGCCCTAAAACACCTACAAACAACAAGCCCCCCCCCCCGTTAAATTTAATGCAGTTCCAAATTGTCCGAGCGTCCTTCACGACCTTGGCATTTGTCCCATTGCCAGTGCATTCCATTGACTGTAACAAGGCGCCTGGGAGAATGTCAAAATTTTAGAAAATGCCCCACCAATCGGAGAACTTTGGGATCCCCAGGACTATGAACATTGTATATGACCGATAGACTGCTTGGCAAGGAAGTACCTCTGAAAGTAGCCACCCCTTTGAAATTTGCCGCCCTAGACAGCCGCCTAGGTTTGCCTGCCCCTGGAGCCTCCTGTGAGGGCCCTAAAACACCAACAAACAACAACAATCGACGAGACTTTCGCCAAAACGTTCGCATTCATGCTTTCGATGCGAATGACTATTCACACCCTCGCTGAGTGTCTCTCCAGATGGTCATTTTCCAATCGCCTCGTCACTGGCGCCCTTTGACTCTTGTCAAAAAACCGCTTTCAACACGAGCTCCCTGAATGGCGAGGAGAGTCACGAGGCGAATGGCGAGTGTGTTGTTTACACAGTCGTCTCATCGCTCGCCTCTCTCGCAAATGTGTAAATGCGGTATGAGGGCGTCAGGTGAGTAGCGAGTGGCCAAAGGAGTCGCGAGACGAATGTGTAAACGCCACACTAGTCATTCGGCTCGTGACTTGACTCACCATTCGTGGCGCTCACGTTGGAATTTACAGTATATCATTTTCTGCATCACCCGAACCAGTGGCGGATCCAGGATTTTCGCCACGGGGGGGGGGTTTGAGCTACAGCTCGCACATATTATGCGAATAAGTTTATGTGTGCATGGGGGGGTTGCAACCCCCAAAACCCCATCCTGGATCCGCGAGGGAGCGGCGAGTTGCGTTGGACACACCAGTCCTCGTCTGATCACTGAAGTTAAGCAACGCAACCCCAGTTAGTACTGACATGGGTGGCCGCTTGGGAAAACTGGGTACCGCTAG
>JAAFCE010007935.1:0-14990 GCA_013389805.1 Trigoniulus corallinus
AAATTTAAAATTCTATGTTGTATAGGAGATAAAATATCACACAAAGTGTTTTTTTATCGGTTTCAATTCAAAAACCATTTTTGTTTTGTCTATTTCTCATTTATTATTATAGCTATAGTGATACCGTTTTGCACATGATTGGAGTACCTAATTCCCTTACATTCTCGTAAAAATATTTTTGCTATATCTCAATTTCTATTAACGCTGCAGCCATGTCACTTTGCACCTTATTGGAGTACACTATTTCCTACATTCTGGCGAAAATGTGCAGTTCTGTCATGTATTGGAGACAAATGTGCAAAGTGCGTTTGGCCATTGATTTAAATCGAAAAACTTCATTTTTCTTTTGTCTTTATCTCAATTGCTAATAAAGCTACAGCCATGCCGTTTTGCGCATGATTTCAGTACCTCATTCTCTACATTCTAGCAAAAATTTAGAAAATTTCTATTAAAGCTGCAGCCAATACGTTTTGCACATGATTGCAGTACGAAATTAACTACATTCTTGCAAAAAGTTAAAGTTCCAGTTTGTATAGGAGAGAAAATAACACACAAAGTGCGTTTTCTTATTCATTTTTATGTAAAAACTATATTTTTGTTTTTGCTATATCTTAATTTTTATTAGAGCTAAGCCATGCTATTTTGCACATGATTGGAGTATCACATTCCCGACATTTAGAATAAATGTTATGATTCTATTATATATAGGAAAGAAAATATCGCTTAAGAGGAGTTTTCCTATTAATTTTACTAGTAAAACTACTTTTTTCTTTTTGCTTTATCTCAATTTCGTTTGAAGCTACAGCCATGCCGTTTTGCACATTATTGCAGTACCTAATTCCCTACATTCTCGCAAAAATTTACAGTTCTATATTGTATACAAGAGAAAATATCACACAACGTGCATTTTCCTATTTATTTCAATAGAAAAACACCATTTTTCTGTTTTAATTATCAAAATTCTCTTTAAGCTACGTCAATGCCGTTTTGCACATTATTGGTGTACCACATATTCATCATTCTGGATTAAAGTTATGATTCTATTATGTGTAGGAGAGAAAATATCACAGAAAGATGTTTTTCAATTTATTTCAATGTAAAAACTCCATTTTGCTTTTTCCAATATCTCAATTTGTATTAAAGCTACAGCCATTACGTTGTTTAGGAGAGAAAATATCATACAAAGTGTGTTTTCATATATATTTAAATGTAAAAACCATTTTTCTTTTTGTTATATCTTATTCTCTATTAAAGCTACAGCCATGCTGTTTTGCACGTAGTTGGAATTGCTCTCTCCCTACATTCTTGAAAAAATTTACAGCTATATATTGTGTAGTAGAGAAAATATCGCACAAAGTGTGTTTTCTCATTGAATTACATGTAAAAACCATTTTTCTATTTGCTATATTTCAAACTTTATTGAAGGTACAGCCATGCCGTTTTGCACATGATTGGAGTACCTCATTCCCTAAATTCTCGCAAAAATTTACAATTTCTATGTTGCATAGGAGACAAAATATCGCACAAAGTGTGTTTTCCCATTGATTTCATTTCAATGTACAAACTTCATTTTTCTTCTTGCTATATCTCAATTTCTATTAAAGCTGCAGTCATGGCATTCTGCACAATATTGGAGTACCACATTCCCAATATGCTGGATAAACGTAATGATTTTATTATGCATAGCAAAGAAAATATTGCACAAAGTGTGTTTTCATATTGATTTAAATGTTAAAACTCCATTTTTCTATTTGCCATATCTAAATTTCTATTAAAGCAACAGCCATGCCGTTTTGCTTGTGATTTGAGTACATCATTCCCTACATTTTCACAAAAATTTAGAGTTCTATGTTGTACAGGAGAGAAAATATGGCTCACAGTGTGTGGTACTCTATAGATTTCAATGTAAAAACTCCATTCTTTTTTGCAGAATCCGAATTTCTAATAAAGCAAGAGCCAAGCCATTTTGCACATGATAGGCGTTTCTCATTCCCTACATTCCCAGTTCTGTATTTATAGGAGAGAAAATATAGAAGAAAGTGTGCTTTTTCATTGATTTCAATGTAAAAACTCCATTTCTTTTTTTCTATATTTAAATTTATTTAAAGCTACAGCCGTGTTGTTTTGCACATGATTGGAGCACCTCATTTTCTACACACTAGCAAAAATTTACAGATCTATCTTGTAAAGGAGTGAAAATATAACACAAAGTGTGTTTTTCGATTGATTTCAATGTAAAAACCCCATTTTTCTTTTTGTAATATTGAATTTCCATTAAAGCTATAGCCATGCTATTTTGCACATGATTGGAGTAGAACATCCCTAATATTCCACATAGTAGTTATGATTCTATTATGTACACAAAGAGAATATCACACTATGTGGGTTTTTCCTTTGATTTCAATGTGAAAACTTCATTTTTCATTTTGCTGTATCACAATTTCTATTATAGAGCTATAGCCAAACCGTTTTGAACATGATTCTAGAACAACATTCCTAACATTCTGGATAAAGGTTATGATTCTATATTGTATAGAAGAGAAAATATTGCACAAGGTGTTTTCTTAATGATTTCAATGTAAAAATTGCACTTTTCTTTTTGCTGTATCTCACTTCCTATTAAAGCTACAGTCATGCGGTTTTCATGATGATTACAGTACCTTATTCCCTGCATTCTCGCTAAAAATTATAGATCTATGTTTAATGGGAGCGAAAATATTGCACAAAGCGTGTTTTCCCATTAATATCAATGTAAATTATCCTTTTGTTCTTTTTTCTCTATCCTTATTTCTATTAAAGCTACAGCCATGTCATTTTTCACATGATGTGTGTACCACATTCCCAACAATTGGATAAAAGTTATGATTCTATTATGTATAGGAAAGAAAATAGAGCACAGATTCTTTTTTCCCATATATTTCATTGTAAAATCTCCATTTTTCTTTTTTTGCTTTATCTCAATTTCTTTTAAAGCAGCAGCCCTGCCGTTTTGCACATGATTGATATACCATATTGCCTACATTCTGGCCAAATTTCCAGTTCTATCGTTTGTAGGAGGCAAAACGCGCATATTTCGTTTTCTCATTGATTTTGATGGAAAAACTTCATTTTTTCACTATATCTAAATTTCTAATAAAGCTACCACCAGGCCGATTTTAACAAGATTGGAGTACCTCATTCCCTACATTCTTGCAAAAATTTACAGTTCTATGTTGTATAGGGGAAAAAATATTGCACAAAGTGAGGTTTCCCATTGATTTCAATGTAAAAACATCATATTTCTTTTTGCTATATCTCAATTTCTGTTAAAGCTAAAGCCATGCCGTTTTGCAAATGATTGGATTACCTCATTTCTTACATTCTCGCAAAAATTTACAGTTCAATGTTTTATATGAGAGAAAATATCGTACAAAGTGTGTGTTTTTATAATTTTAATGTAAAAACTCCATTTTTCTTTTTTCAATATTAACATTTCTTTTAAAGCTATAGCCATGTAGTTTTGCACATGATTTGAGTACCTTATTCCCTACATTCTTACAAAAGAATTTCAGTTCTATGTTGTAAAGGAGAGAGAATATTGCACAGTTTTTTCCTATTTATTTCAATGTAACAACTCCATTTATCATTTTGCTATACCTCAATTTATATTAAAGCCAAAGCCACACTTTTTTTAACAAGATTGGAGTACCTCATTCCCTCTATTCTCACAAAAATTTACAGTTTTATGTTGTCTAGGAGAGATAATATTGCACAAAGTGTGTTTACCTATTGATTTCAATTTAAAAACTCCTTTTTTCTTTTTTGCAATATCTCAATTTCTATTAAATCTACAGTCGTGCCATTTTGCACATGATTGGAGTACCTCATTCCCTACATTCTCTCAAAAATTTAACATTCTATGTTCTATAGGAGAGAAAGTAACTCACAAAGTATATTTTCCTATTGATTTTAATGTGAAAATTCTATTTTTTTTCTTTTTGCGTGTGTCAATTTCTATTAAAGCTGCAGCCATGCCATTTTGCAGTACCTTATTCCCTACATTCTCACAAAAAATTTTTAATTCCTTTTTTATGTCAGAGAAAATATCGCACAGTGTGTTATCTTATTGATTTCAATGTTAAATCTCCATTTTTCATTTTGCTATATTTTCACCTTCCTGGTAAAACGTTGTAGAACAACATTTTTTGAGATTTTCACTTTTTTCCATCATTATATTCTACATATTGAATATCAGTTAATGGTGTAATAATTTTTATCATTCATTAAAATGTTATTTTATATTTTAGTGTTAAAAAATATTAAATATTATCCTAAGTGCCCCTTATTTTCGAAAATTATCATAAGTGACAACTTTTGGTTTGCGTTTAGGCAAGAATTAATAATTTTTGTTTTTAAGCAGCATTTTATATGGTGCTTATGATATAAGTTGGTGCTTAGAATATCCCTTCATATGATGAGCATTTTAGCGAACTTTTTTTAATTTTCTTAAAAAAGATCTTGAATATATTTAATATATGTATATATATATATATATATATATTTATATATAAGGTCTTCAATTGTGTAACACAGTGTCGCAGCATTGGCATCTTGGCTACTCGCATTCTAATTATGTAGCTCATCCTCATTGCCCAGCACTCTGACCGATATAGCATAGCTGGTCTAACCACTGTTCTGTAGCACCTCCCTTTCAACTAGATTGGGATCCTCCTACCACACTTCAGTGACCCCCTCCCCCATTGATTGTGTGGGTCACATCAGAGTATCTCTCCATTCCTTTATTTGTGCATTAAATACATTGTGGAACACTTGAAGTGGTTTTGCAAAACACGCTTTGAGTACCACTGCCTTATTGAATTTATTGTACATGTACTTCCATTTTTTAGGGCTGTTGTTCATCATCATCATCATCTCACCCTTCTCTTGCCTGAGGCAGGGCATGGTCTGCAGGTTTATATTCTCCACTGCCACCTATTCCCCTCCACGTCCCTCTGCACCCCACACACCTCCATGTCTGCTGGCACCACCTGTACCGACGTTTGCTTTGATCTTTCACTTGTTGTTTGTTATGGTTTTAGGGCCCATGAACTACAATGGTCATTAGGGCCCAGAAAGACAATCATCATGGTGGGGGTTAAAATGGCCTTCCCACCATGATGGCAATAAATAAGGGTGAAAGCCCACTAAAACTAACACAGACAGAAGGCAATAGCCAAATAAATAGCAAAGAATAATAATAGGCAAATGCCAAACCCAGAAATAAAAGTAAAATCTGCAAAAACGAGAACAGACATAACAATAAAAGTGGCAAAAGCCAAAATAGACATAACAATAAAAGTTGCAAAAACCAAAACAGAAATAACAATAAAAGTGGCAAAAACCAAAACAGACATAACAATAAAAGTGGCAAAAGCCAAAAAAGAACACAGAAATAAAATGGCAAAAGCCAAAACAGATGCAGAAATAAAAAGGCAAAAGCCAAAATAATTCCAAAATAATTTCCAAGATGTCTAAAACAAACCGTGTATATACAAGCGAGCTCTCAACCCCCTGGGGGTTATCCCCAAGTGAGGCAGAGAGCTCCCAACTGACTCCTAGTCGCCATCTCAGTTCACGGTATCTCTCACAGTGACTAAAGATGTGCGCCACTGTGAGAGGCTCCCAACAGAAGTCACACCGTGGTTGGTCCTCACCCCGTAAAATGTAGGAGTGGGTGAGGAACGTGAGACCGATCCAAAACCGAGAAAGGACAACCTCCTCCCTCCGCGACTTGTGGCACGAGGACCACCAGCGCTCTGGGGTGTCATTCAGTGTGCAGAGTTTGTTGGTGGTCTCCACAAACCACTGGGCCTGCCATTGTTCATGGAAGGCCCGCCGCACCATCAGGAAAGCATCGGAGGAGGGGACAGCAGTGTTAGGTATATCTGGCAAGTGGGCCGCCTGACGGGCATGTGCATCCGCCCTCTCATTGCCCATGACGCCAACATGCCCTGGGACCCACATGAACAACACTGTCTTGCCCTGCTTATGAATCACAAGCAGCAATCTGTGCACACCCTGGACGATGGCATGTCTGCCATATATGGTGTGCAACAACTGAAGGGAAAATAAGGAGTCAGTCACAACAACAAAGTATCTCTCATTCAATACTTGGATGAGCTCCAGTGCCCTGTGCAGAGCTGTGAGTTCTGCAGTTAAGACACTGGCGACGCCTGGAAGGTGGCCCACTATGAGATGACTAGTTGTAAAGACTGACCCATCCATGTAAATAAAAACATGGCCTCGATAGGTCCAAGAGAGGCGTCCAAACTCTTGTTGGTATACTGACCTATCGGTACTGGTTTTGGGTAAGGCTGCAAGCAACAAATCGAAACTTGGCTCTAGCACTGTCCAGGGTGGCACAGAGGCCAGCAGCACAGGCTGCACCCTAAGCAGAGTAACACCAAGGCTGATAAGACCGTCAATCCACCACACACCGAATGGAGGGGGAACCCCCGGGTGGCAGATGAATGGCCGTCTCATAGCATTACTAAAGACGGCCGGGTGTGTAGGGAGCTGTGGCTGACCTTTCAGCCACAAAATATATGCAGCTGCAAGGTACTGCCGCCGCACAGTCAGTGGTGGTTCACCAGTCTCAGCATAAAGGCTGAGTACTGGACTTGTGCGGATCGCCCCAATGAACACCCGGATGCCAGCATGATGAACACTGTCCAGCATTCGGAGAGTAGATGGAGCGGCCAGGCCATATATGCTGCAGCCATAATCGAGACGAGATCGAATGAGTGACTGGTAGAGCCAAAAACAGTTCCTTGCAGGCACCGCAGAATATTCAGGGACCGAAGGCACTTGGCCTTCAGCTCCTTCAAGTGCAGGACCCATGTCAGATGGCTGTCAAAACGGAGACCAAGAAACCAGGCCGCCTCTACAACTGGGAGGAGGCGGCCATTCAAGGTAAGCTGAGGCTCAGGGTGGAGCCGTCGATTATGACAGAAGTGCATGACCATTGTTTTGTCAGGGGAGAACTGATAGCCACGTGAAGTGGCAAACTCGTTGGCACTATTGAGTGCCAGTTGCAGCTGACACTTAATGCTGTGCATCGTGGCAGCCCGGTACCTGATAGAAAAGTCGTCCACAAAGAGGGACGACTTTACCGGGGGGTGAATGGAGGATGGTAGGCCATTCACTGCAACAGCAAAGAGCGTCACACTCAAGACGCTCCCCTGTGGGACACTATTCTCCTGCAGGAAGGCCGAGGAGTAGGTGTTACCCACATGCACTCTGAAGGTCCATTCGGACAAAAAGCTATGGAGGAACAGGGGCAGATTACCCCTGAGCCCCCACTGGTGCAAGGTCTCTATTATCCCATGGTGCAATGTGGTGTCAAATGCCTTCTCCACATCAAAGATGACAGCCACTAAGTGCTGTCTTTGGAGAAAGGCCTAACGTACTGCAGTCTCCAGTGAGATCAGATGATCCACCGAAGACCTGCCAGCATGGAAGCCACATTGGGCATTGGCCAGAAGGTTGTGCCGTTCCAGATACCACACCAGGCGCCAATTCACCATGCATTCCATGGTTTTGCAAAGACAGCTCGTCAATGAAATGGGTCTTTAATTTTCTGGAAGGCTACCATCCTTCCCAGGTTTTTGCAGTGGGATGATAGTAGCCTCTCGTCAACCTGCAGGGATTTCATGCTGCTGCCAAATATAGTTAAATACCTCAAGGAGATATATAACGCCTTTCTCTGGTAGGTATCACAGCATTTGATAGTGGATGCTATCTGGTCCAGGGGTAGTGTCCCTGGCTCTTGCAAGAGCTTCCCGCAGCTCCCAAAGGGTGAATGGATTGTTATATCCCTTGGCGACACAGCTAGTGAAGTTCAGTGGATGACGTTCTGCAGCCTGCTTTGTGATTAGAAATGTTGCCGTCTAGTGCTGGGAACTAGAGACGGCTGCAAACGTCCTTCCCAGTTCCTCAGCCACCTCACACAGCAGAAGGCAATGTCTTCCTTGTACAAGGAGACCAGAGCCACATGATGGTGAATATCTGCCTTGGATCTTCCTCAGCTTTTCCCAGACTTTCTTGGAGGGTGTGTGATGGGTAAGTGAGGAGACGTACCGACTCTATGAGGAGCGTTTGGCCTCCATGATCACCCGTTGGGCATATGCCCGGGCTCAGAGATAGTTGATACGGTTGGCCTCGGTAGGACGAGATTGGAAGCAGCGAAGGGCTCGTCGGTGAGCCCGAATCACACTTTGACAATCCTCCGTCCACCATGGCACCCATGCTCGTGGTGGGTTAAGTGAGCTCTGGGGGATGGATGCCCATGCCGCCCTGACCACCACCTCTGTGAAGTGGCTCACTTGGTCATTGACCGTATCAAAATCACACAGTGGACGAAAGTAGATACGGTGGGCAAAGTCCTCCCAGTCCGCCCGACGCAGACACTACCATGGTGGGTGCTGGGGTAATGCCCCATCTCCACTGCTAATCTTGATGGGGAAGTGATCACTTCCACAAGGGTCTGACAAGACCTCCCACTGCAAACCTGGTGCTAACCCAGGAGAGAAGATGGACATGTTTATGCATGGCAGGACACTAGTAGCAGTCATCATATGTATTTAGAACAATGAGGCCATTGTGTGACACCCTTTGTTCCACAAGGCGCCCTCGGGGTTTGTGACTGTCCCAGGCCCATTGGGGATTATGGGCATTAAAATCACCAATAATCAAGAAGGGTCTTGGAAGCTGGGCGCTGAGGAAGTCGAGGTCTGCCCATGGGATATCAATCCCAGGTGGCATGTAGAGGGAACATAGAGTGGTGGGCACAGCCAGTTGCAATGAGACTGCCACTGCTTGCAGAGGCGTCTGCAGAGCCACTGGCACATGCATGCACCCATTCCGGATAAGGATAACCACCCCTCCCACAGGGTGGCTTCCTTGCTGCCAGGTGTCTGCATATATAGTGTACCCCCGTAGCGAAATGGGGGTATCACTTTGACGCAGGATCTCCTGGAGGGAGATGCAGGCAGGGTTGTGCCTCGAGCTCATCAGTTTGATCTCGTCCCTTTTGTGGGAAAACCCTCGACAGTTCCATTGTAGGAAATTTACCACCAAGTGGTTTTAGGCAGTTTGTTTCTATTCCTCCCTTTTCTCCGTCCCACTGCAGAAATGGAACAGACGCCTTCAATTGGTTCATCCTCCTCCATCTCGAAGGAGGAATCCCCATCATGCCCCAGTTTGGGCATGAAACCACCCCGTGCTCTCTGCCATTGGCACAAGAGCTTGCATGGACGAACCAAGGACACCCGCCCCACAGCAGTAGTGGGGGTTGTCCCTACTTTCTTTCCTGCTGTCTCACCCACCAAACCCTCTGTGGAGGAGGTTGGCTGGGCTGGGACAGAGAGGGAGGCCTTCAAGGGAGATGCCTCTTTTTGATGAGTGGCATCTGGGGCCTCCAAAGAAGATGGCACCGCCATTATTGGGGGGCCTATGCATGGGCCAGAGGCGGTGGTGGAGCCACAGACTGGCACCCCATGGACCCTGCAGGCCAAAGAGGCCGTTAAACGGATGAGAGGGGGGAGCTAAGGTAGGGTGTCCGTCTGGGTAAAGACAGATTACACAGCAGCTGCCTTTCCAGCACCTGCATAGGACACTCAACAACTGGATGTCCCTGGCAAAGCTAAAAGCCACTGTGCATCTGGAAAACTGATACCCTTCTGGACATGCAGCTCCTGGATCACGCGTTTCTGCAGCCAAGTGGGGCAATCCTTAGAAGAGGCGGGGTGGTTGCCCTTACAGTTTATGAGTAAAGGTGCAGTCCTACAAGACTGGGGAGTGGTCTCCTTGTCCACAAGTGCCACACATGGCCTTGGCAGAACAGGAATTCTGGCCATGGCCATATCGTTGGCACTTGAAGCACCGAAGTGGGCTCGGTATAAATGGATGCACAGGCAAGCGGAGGTAGCCAGCCATGATGTACTCTGGCACCTTGGCCGACCAAAGGTCGGCACCAAGGTGTCAGATGGGCGTGATTCTCCATCCCGTTGGACCGAGATGTGGCGAACAACCACCACACCCTGGTCCCTGAGCTCCTCCACTATCTGCTATTCTGATTCCCTACGTAGGTCGGGGCACCACACCACACCTCTACTGGTGTTTAAGGTGCGATGGATTTTGACCACAATGGGGATATCACCGAGCTTCTGCAGTTTCAGTAGTGCCGCTATCTGGTGAGGGGCGGATGTCTCCACCAACAAGGTGCCATTGTGCAGTTTCTTGACCGAAGTCACGTCGCCAGCAATGCCCTTAATGGCTTAGGCGATAAGGAAGGATGATGCCTTTCCCAAGGCTGCTCCATCCTCCCCAGAGATAGAAATAAACTAGGGAGGATAGGAAGAAGGTAAGGATGGTTTTTTGACTGCACCTAAATTCTTTGATGCAGGAACATGCTGTGCATTGGCTTTGGAACCCTGCACCTTAAGGCTAAGAGGTCGTTGCCTCTTGTAAAGGGCAGGTGTTGATGTCATAGACGCCAGAGTTTTGTTCCCTGATCCAGTTGGCTTACTGGGGGAACGCATTCTCTTTTTTGGAGCAGTACATGACTCCATCAGCTCAGTGGCAGCAGGCCCACTCAATTGGGTGGGACCGAGCCCGCCATCTTCTGGCTCAACACAAGTCTGTAAAAGTCAAGAAGGGGGAGGGGGTGGGGTTATTTGTAGAGGCCCCCAGCCTCTGGGTTATATTGGCCATAATTTTAGATAATTATGTTTTCGCTGCCCGCAGGTCTTACCCACCACACGGAGCCCTACACGGGGACGCCCATTCGGGCCATCGAGACTACTCGGACAGGATACCGTTAGGGTGGCATAATCCCCCAGTACCGGACCATTGGCATCGGGGTTGACTGCCGCTCCTCTTACAGTCACTCTAGGAGGCATAACCACTTATGTGCCTTAAAGCCGTTTGACAAAGACTGAGCTACTGCCTTGGCCTCCCGTTTTCCCTGGAAGCTGTGGCCAAAGTGATGTTTTGAAAGCTGTGGGTCACAACCCTAGTCCCCGATGTCTGTCAGCGACCTCACCAGTGTGGAGTGGCCAAAAGACATCGCAGGGCATGCGCCTCCTCAACCACCAGGATCCACATTTCCCAGGGGCATGGGTCTCCATGCACAGCAAAAACGTGGGTAGGTGTTTGTCTACGGTCACCTCAGTGAGGAGCCTACATCGACCGAGTACAAGTCAGACTGAACACTGGAACAACCACGATGTTGGTATCGTCCTGTCCATAACACGTCATAGACACGGACGACAGTGGTGTTGTCCAGACTGGGGCAAGAAAAGGTCACCCCTTTTAGTCACCTCTTATGACATGCAGGTATGCAGTGTGCCTGTTCTACCCCTAGCACACATGGGTATTGATCTTTCGTTACCTCTGGTGCCTCCAATCACCTGCAGTCCCACAATGGACCTAATAAGCTACTTCTCTCCCCTTCTCATAACATAACACTACCACTTAAACTGAGTCTTAGTTATTATAATTTGTGGTTAACCTTTTAAATAATAAATGGCACACAATGCACAAAATATATAGTGAGGGAACGTCAAAAACAGATTGTAGTAATGGCAAGTGAAATAATTTTCATTGTCAAAGATTTCATTAATAAACACTACTATGATTTCTTAGTGGTCAAATCATCACAAAGCGTCGAACTGGGGCCAACAAAAAATCATGACATTTCTTTCAAAATTTATTAAAAATGCCAATTGTTTTTAAAATTTAATGCAATTTAAAAGTTATGTACCACACTTAAATTCCAATAAAATTTAAATTTTCCAGAAAGAACAATAAATAGGCAAATAAGATGATTTTCCTCTTTCCTGAAAAATTTAATAAATGGCACTTATGATGTTTTACCAGGAAGATGTCGATATCTCAATTTCTATTAAAGCTATAGCCATGCCATATTGCACATAATATAACCACATTCCCTACATTTTTCGCAAAAATTTACATTCCTATGTTGTATAGGAAAGAAAATTTGACACAGTGTGTTTTCCTATTGATTTCAATGTAAAAATTTCATATTTCTTTTTGCCACATCTCAATTTCTGTTAAAGACACAGCCATGCCGCTTTGCACATGATTTTTGTACCTCATTCCCCACATTCTCGCAAAAATTTAAAGTTCTATGTTTTAAAGGAGATAAAATATCGCACAAAGAGTGTTTTCCCAATGATTTCAAATTAAAAACCATTATTCTTTTTGCTATATCTAAATTTCTATTAAAGCTACAGCCATGTCGTTTTGCACATGATTGGAGTGCCACATTCCCTAGACTCTGTACAAAATTTGCAGTTTTATGTTTTACTGGAAAGAACATATCACAAAGTGTGTTTTCCTTTGATTTCAATGTAAAAACTCCATTTTTATTTTTGCAATATCTCAATTCTTAATAAAGCTACAGCCATAACATTTGTCACATGATTGGAGTGCCACATTCCCTACATTCTTAATAAGAAATATGATTCTTTCATGTATAGGAAAGAAAATATGGCAAGACGATTTCCCATTGATTTCAATGGAAAATCCTCATATTTCTTTTTGTTAAATCTCAAATTATTAAAGCTACATCCATGCTGTTTTGCACATAATTAGGGTACCACATTCCCTACATTCTAACCAAAATTTGCAGTTCTCTTATGCATAGTTGACAAAATGCACAAAGTGCGATTTCCCATGGATTTAAATGCAAAAACTGCATTTCTCTTTTTGATATATCTTAATTTCTATTAAAGCTACAGTCATGCCGTTTTGCACATGATTGCATACCACATTTCCTACATTCTATCCAAAATTTGTGGTTCTATTATGTATAGGAAAGAAAATATCTCACAAAAAGTGTTTTCCCATTAATTTTAAAGGAAAAACTTCATATTTCTTTTTACTTCATCTCAATTTCTTATAAAACTACAGCCATGCTGCTTTGCACATGATTAGAGTTCCTTTCCCTAAATTCTTAAAAAAATTTACAAGTTTTATGTTGCACAGGAGAGAAAATACCACACAAAGTGCAATTTCTTATTAGGTTCAATGTAAAAACTTCATTTTTCTTTTTCTATATCTCAATCGCTATTAAAGCTACAGCCATGCCATATTCCATATAATTAGAGTGTCTCATTCCCAACATTCTTTCAAAACTTTACAGATCTATGTTGCATAGGAGAGAAAATATCATGCAAAGTGATTTTTCCAATTGATTTTAATTTTAAAACTGCATCCTTTTTTTGCTACATTTAAATTTCTGTTAAGCTACAGCTTGCATTTGCTACAGCTACATTTTGCAAATGATTAGAGTACCTCATTCCCTATGTACATAGACATCAAATATCACAGAACTCCATATTTCTTTTTTCTGTATCTCATTAAAAAAATTCTCATAAAAACTTACAGTTCTATTTTGTATAGGAGAGAAAATTTCGCACCAAGTGTGTTTTCCTTTTGGTTTCAATGTAAAAACTCTATTATTCTTTTTGCTATATCTCAATTTCTATGAATGCTACAGCCATGCCGTTTTGTGCATGATTGGAGTACCTAGTTTCCCTACATTCTAGAAAAAATTTACAGTTCTATGTTATATAGGAGATAAAATATCTCACAAAGTGTATTTTCCGATTGATTTCAATTTAAAAACTAAATTTTTCTTTTTGATATAACTAAATTTCTATTAGATGTACAGCCTAGCCGTTTTGAACATGATTGGAGTGCCACGTTCCCAACATTCTGGATAAAAGTTTTGGTTCTATTATGTATAAGAAAGAAAATATCACACAAAGTGTGCTTTCTCATTGATTTCAATGGAAAAACTCCATTTTACTTTTTGCTATATCTCAATTTCTATTAAAAATACAGCAATGACGTTTTGCACATTATTGAGTACCTCATTCCCAACCTTTTCTGTCAAAAATTTGCAGTTGTATGTTGAATAGGATAGAAAATATTGCTCAAAGTGTATTTATCTAATTATAAATATATGAAAACTCCATTTTTGTTTTTGCTTCATCTCAAATTCTGTTAAAGCTGCAGCCACTCCGATTTGCACATAATTGAAGTTATACATTCCCAAAATGTTTTATAATAATAGCTGTTATTCTCTTGTGTTTGGGAAAGAAGATATTGCAAAAAGTGTGTTTTCCTATAGATTTCCATGTAAAAGGTACATTTTCCTTTTTGTGATGTCTCGATTTCTATTAAAGCTAAAGCCATGCCGTTTTTCACATGATTAGATTACCACATTCCCAACATTCTGGATAATAGCTGTGATTCACTTGTGTATGGGAAAAAAGATATTGCACAAATTGTGTTTTCCCAATGATTTCAATGTAAAAACTCCATTTTTCATTTTACTATATCTCAATTTCAAAGAAAGCTACAGCAATGCCATTGAAGTACCACATTCCCAACATTCTGCATAAAAGTTATGATTGTATTACGCAGAGGAGAGAAAATATCGCTTGAAGTGTGTTTTCCTATTGATTTGAATAAAAAAACTTTATTTTTATTTTTGGTCTATCTAAATTTCCATTAAAGCTACAGCCATACCGTTTTTCACATGATTAGAGTACCACATTCCCAACATTCTCACAAACATTTACAGTTCCATGTTGTATCGGAGAGAAAATTTCGCCAAAAGGGGTTTTTGCCATTGATTTAAATGTAAAAACTCAGTTTTTCCTTTTGCTTCATCTCAATTGCAATTGAAGCTACAGCCATGCCGTTTAGCACATATTTGGAGTACCTCATTCCCTACAATCTTATAAAAATATACAGTTCTATGATGTATAGGAAAGAAAATGTCGCACAAAGTGTGTTTTTTATTGATTTCAATGTAAAACCTCCATTATTGTTTTTGCTATATCTCAATTTGTATTAAAGTTGATGCCATGCCCTTTTGCACATGATTGGAGTACCACATTCCCTACATCCTTGCC
>JAAFCE010007936.1:0-15006 GCA_013389805.1 Trigoniulus corallinus
AAATTTAAAATTCTATGTTGTATAGGAGATAAAATATCACACAAAGTGTTTTTTTATCGGTTTCAATTCAAAAACCATTTTTGTTTTGTCTATTTCTCATTTATTATTATAGCTATAGTGATACCGTTTTGCACATGATTGGAGTACCTAATTCCCTTACATTCTCGTAAAAATATTTTTGCTATATCTCAATTTCTATTAACGCTGCAGCCATGTCACTTTGCACCTTATTGGAGTACACTATTTCCTACATTCTGGCGAAAATGTGCAGTTCTGTCATGTATTGGAGACAAATGGGCAAAGTGCGTTTGGCCATTGATTTAAATCGAAAAACTTCATTTTTCTTTTGGCTTTATCTCAATTGCTAATAAAGCTACAGCCATGCCGTTTTGCGCATGATTTCAGTACCTCATTCTCTACATTCTAGCAAAAATTTAGAAAATTTCTGTTAAAGCTGCAGCCAATACGTTTTGCACATGATTGCAGTACGAAATTAACTACATTCTTGCAAAAAGTTAAAGTTCCAGTTTGTATAGGAGAGAAAATAACACACAAAGTGCGTTTTCTTATTCATTTTTATGTAAAAACTATATTTTTGTTTTTGCTATATCTAAATTTTTATTAGAGCTAAGCCATGCTATTTTGCACATGATTGGAGTATCACATTCCCGACATTTAGAATAAATGTTATGATTCTATTATATATAGGAAAGAAAATATCGCTTAAGAGGAGTTTTCCTATTAATTTTACTAGTAAAACTACTTTTTTCTTTTTGCTTTATCTCAATTTCGTTTGAAGCTACAGCCATGCCGTTTTGCACATTATTGCAGTACCTAATTCACTACATTCTCGCAAAAATTTACAGTTCTATATTGTATACAAGAGAAAATATCACACAACGTGCATTTTCCTATTTATTTCAATAGAAAAACACCATTTTTCTGTTTTAATTATCAAAATTCTCTTTAAGCTACGTCAATGCCGTTTTGCACATTATTGGTGTACCACATATTCATCATTCTGGATTAAAGTTATGATTCTATTATGTGTAGGAGAGAAAATATCACAGAAAGATGTTTTTCGATTTATTTCAATGTAAAAACTCCATTTTGCTTTTTCCAATATCTCAATTTGTATTAAAGCTACAGCCATTACGTTGTTTAGGAGAGAAAATATCATACAAAGTGTGTTTTCATATATATTTAAATGTAAAAACCATTTTTCTTTTTGTTATATCTTATTCTCTATTAAAGCTACAGCCATGCTGTTTTGCACGTAGTTGGAATTGCTCTCTCCCTACATTCTTGAAAAAATTTACAGCTATATATTGTGTAGTAGAGAAAATATCGCACAAAGTGTGTTTTCTCATTGAATTACATGTAAAAACCATTTTTCTATTTGCTATATTTCAAACTTTATTGAAGGTACAGCCATGCCGTTTTGCACATGATTGGAGTACCTCATTCCCTAAATTCTCGCAAAAATTTACAATTTCTATGTTGCATAGGAGACAAAATATCGCACAAAGTGTGTTTTCCCATTGATTTCATTTCAATGTACAAACTTCATTTTTCTTCTTGCTATATCTCAATTTCTATTAAAGCTGCAGTCATGGCATTCTGCACAATATTGGAGTACCACATTCCCAATATGCTGGATAAACGTAATGATTTTATTATGCATAGCAAAGAAAATATTGCACAAAGTGTGTTTTCATATTGATTTAAATGTTAAAACTCCATTTTTCTATTTGCCATATCTAAATTTCTATTAAAGCAACAGCCATGCCGTTTTGCTTGTGATTTGAGTACATCATTCCCTACATTTTCACAAAAATTTAGAGTTCTATGTTGTACAGGAGAGAAAATATGGCTCACAGTGTGTGGTACTCTATAGATTTCAATGTAAAAACTCCATTCTTTTTTGCAGAATCCGAATTTCTATTAAAGCAAGAGCCAAGCCATTTTGCACATGATAGGCGTTTCTCATTCCCTACATTCCCAGTTCTGTATTTATAGGAGAGAAAATATAGAAGAAAGTGTGCTTTTTCATTGATTTCAATGTAAAAACTCCATTTCTTTTTTTTTATATTTAAATTTATTTAAAGCTACAGCCGTGTTGTTTTGCACATGATTGGAGCACCTCATTTTCTACACACTAGCAAAAATTTACAGATCTATCTTGTAAAGGAGTGAAAATATAACACAAAGTGTGTTTTTCGATTGATTTCAATGTAAAAACCCCATTTTTCTTTTTGTAATATTGAATTTCCATTAAAGCTATAGCCATGCTATTTTGCACATGATTGGAGTAGAACATCCCTAATATTCCACATAGTAGTTATGATTCTATTATGTACACAAAGAGAATATCACACTATGTGGGTTTTTCCTTTGATTTCAATGTGAAAACTTCATTTTTCATTTTGCTGTATCACAATTTCTATTATAGAGCTATAGCCAAGCCGTTTTGAACATGATTCTAGAACAACATTCCTAACATTCTGGATAAAGGTTATGATTCTATATTGTATAGAAGAGAAAATATTGCACAAGGTGTTTTCTTAATGATTTCAATGTAAAAATTGCACTTTTCTTTTTGCTGTATCTCACTTCCTATTAAAGCTACAGTCATGCGGTTTTCATGATGATTACAGTACCTTATTCCCTGCATTCTCGCTAAAAATTATAGATCTATGTTTAATGGGAGCGAAAATATTGCACAAAGCGTGTTTTCCCATTAATATCAATGTAAATTATCCTTTTGTTCTTTTTTCTCTATCCTTATTTCTATTAAAGCTACAGCCATGTCATTTTTCACATGATGTGTGTACTACATTCCCAACAATTGGATAAAAGTTATGATTCTATTATGTATAGGAAAGAAAATAGAGCACAGATTCTTTTTTCCCATATATTTCATTGTAAAATCTCCATTTTTCTTTTTTTGCTTTATCTCAATTTCTTTTAAAGCAGCAGCCCTGCCGTTTTGCACATGATTGATATACCATATTGCCTACATTCTGGCCAAATTTCCAGTTCTATCGTTTGTAGGAGGCAAAACGCGCATATTTCGTTTTCTCATTGATTTTGATGGAAAAACTTCATTTTTTCACTATATCTAAATTTCTAATAAAGCTACCACCAGGCCGATTTTAACAAGATTGGAGTACCTCATTCCCTACATTCTTGCAAAAATTTACAGTTCTATGTTGTATAGGGGAAAAAATATTGCACAAAGTGAGGTTTCCCATTGATTTCAATGTAAAAACATCATATTTCTTTTTGCTATATCTCAATTTCTGTTAAAGCTAAAGCCATGCCGTTTTGCAAATGATTGGATTACCTCATTTCTTACATTCTCGCAAAAATTTACAGTTCAATGTTTTATATGAGAGAAAATATCGTACAAAGTGTGTGTTTTTATAATTTTAATGTAAAAACTCCATTTTTCTTTTTTCAATATTAACATTTCTTTTAAAGCTATAGCCATGTAGTTTTGCACATGATTTGAGTACCTTATTCCCTACATTCTTACAAAAGAATTTCAGTTCTATGTTGTAAAGGAGAGAGAATATTGCACAGTTTTTTCCTATTTATTTCAATGTAACAACTCCATTTATCATTTTGCTATACCTCAATTTATATTAAAGCCAAAGCCACACTTTTTTTAACAAGATTGGAGTACCTCATTCCCTCTATTCTCACAAAAATTTACAGTTTTATGTTGTCTAGGAGAGATAATATTGCACAAAGTGTGTTTACCTATTGATTTCAATTTAAAAACTCCTTTTTTCTTTTTTGCAATATCTCAATTTCTATTAAATCTACAGTCGGGCCATTTTGCACATGATTGGAGTACCTCATTCCCTACATTCTCTCAAAAATTTAACATTCTATGTTCTATAGGAGAGAAAGTAACTCACAAAGTATATTTTCCTATTGATTTTAATGTGAAAATTCTATTTTTTTTCTTTTTGCGTGTGTCAATTTCTATTAAAGCTGCAGCCATGCCATTTTGCACATGATTGCAGTACCTTATTCCCTACATTCTCACAAAAAATTTTTAATTCCTTTTTTATGTCAGAGAAAATATCGCACAGTGTGTTATCTTATTGATTTCAATGTTAAATCTCCATTTTTCATTTTGCTATATTTTCACCTTCCTGGTAAAACGTTGTAGAACAACATTTTTTGAGATTTTCACTTTTTTCCATCATTATATTCTGCATATTGAATATCAGTTAATGGTGTAATAATTTTTATCATTCATTAAAATGTTATTTTATATTTTAGTGTTAAAAAATATTAAATATTATCCTAAGTGCCCCTTATTTTCGAAAATTATCATAAGTGACAACTTTTGGTTTGCGTTTAGGCAAGAATTAATAATTTTTGTTTTTAAGCAGCATTTTATATGGTGCTTATGATATAAGTTGGTGCTTAGAATATCCCTTCATATGATGAGCATTTTAGTGAACTTTTTTTAATTTTCTTAAAAAAGATCTTGAATATATTTAATATATGTATATATATATATATATATATATTTATATATAAGGTCTTCAATTGTGTAACACAGTGTCGCAGCATTGGCATCTTGGCTACTCGCATTCTAATTATGTAGCTCATCCTCATTGCCCAGCACTCTGACCCATATAGCATAGCTGGTCTAACCACTGTTCTGTAGAACCTCCCTTTCAACTAGATTGGGATCCTCCTACCACACTTCAGTGACCCCCTCCCCCATTGATTGTGTGGGTCACATCAGAGTATCTCTCCATTCCTTTATTTGTGCATTAAATATATTGTGGAACACTTGAAGTGGTTTTGCAAAACACGCTTTGAGTACCACTGCCTTATTGAATTTATTGTACATGTACTTCCATTTTTTAGGGCTGTTGTTCATCATCATCATCATCTCACCCTTCTCTTGCCTGAGGCAGGGCATGGTCTGCAGGTTTATATTCTCCACTGCCACCTATTCCCCTCCACGTCCCTCTGCACCCCACACACCTCCATGTCTGCTGGCACCACCTGTACCGACGTTTGCTTTGATCTTTCACTTGTTGTTTGTTATGGTTTTAGGGCCCATGAACTACAATGGTCATTAGGGCCCAGAAAGACAATCATCATGGTGGGGGTTTAAATGGCCTTCCCACCATGATGGCAATAAATAAGGGTGAAAGCCCACTAAAACTAACACAGACAGAAGGGCAAATGCCCTTAATAATAGGCAAATGCCTTAATAATAGGCAAATGCCAAACCCAGAAATAAAAGTAAAATCTGCAAAAACGAGAACAGACATAACAATAAAAGTGGCAAAAGCCAAAATAGACATAACAATAAAAGTTGCAAAAACCAAAACAGAAATAACAATAAAAGTGGCAAAAACCAAAACAGACATAACAATAAAAGTGGCAAAAGCCAAAAAAGAACACAGAAATAAAATGGCAAAAGCCAAAACAGATGCAGAAATAAAAAGGCAAAAGCCAAAATAATTCCAAAATAATTTCCAAGATGTCTAAAACAAACCGTGTATATACAAGCGAGCTCTCAACCCCCTGGGGGTTATCCCCAAGTGAGGCAGAGAGCTCCCAACTGACTCCTAGTCGCCATCTCAGTTCGCGGTATCTCTCACAGTGACTAAAGATGTGCGCCACTGTGAGAGGCTCCCAACAGAAGTCACACCGTGGTTGGTCCTCACCCCGTAAAAATGTAGGAGTGGGTGAGGAACGTGAGACCGATCCAAAACCGAGAAAGGACAACCTCCTCCCTCTGCGACTTGTGGCACGAGGACCACCAGCGCTCTGGGGTGTCATTCAGTGTGCAGAGTTTGTTGGTGGTCTCCACAAACCACTGGGCCTGCCATTGTTCATGGAAGGCCCGCCGCACCATCAGGAAAGCATCGGAGGAGGGGACAGCAGTGTTAGGTATATCTGGCAAGTGGGCCGCCTGATGGGCATGTGCATCCGCCCTCTCATTGCCCATGACGCCAACATGCCCTGGGACCCACATGAACAACACTGTCTTGCCCTGCTTATGAATCACAAGCAGCAATCTGTGCACACCCTGGACGATGGCATGTCTGCCATATATGGTGTGCAACAACTGAAGGGAAAATAAGGAGTCAGTCACAACAACAAAGTATCTCTCATTCAATACTTGGATGAGCTCCAGTGCCCTGCGCAGAGCTGTGAGTTCTGCAGTTAAGACACTGGCGACGCCTGGAAGGTGGCCCACTATGAGATGACTAGTTGTAAAGACTGACCCATCCATGTAAATAAAAACATGGCCTCGATAGGTCCAAGAGAGGCGTCCAAACTCTTGTTGGTATACTGACCTATCGGTACTGGTTTTGGGTAAGGCTGCAAGCAACAAATCGAAACTTGGCTCTAGCACTGTCCAGGGTGGCACAGAGGCCAGCAGCACAGGCTGCACCCTAAGCAGAGTAACACCAAGGCTGATAAGACCGTCAATCCACCACACACCGAATGGAGGGGGAACCCCCGGGTGGCAGATGAATGGCCGTCTCATAGCATTACTAAAGACGGCCGGGTGTGTAGGGAGCTGTGGCTGACCTTTCAGCCACAAAATATATGCAGCTGCAAGGTACTGCCACCGCACAGTCAGTGGTGGTTCACCAGTCTCAGCATAAAGGCTGAGTACTGGACTTGTGCGGAACGCCCCAATGAACACCCGGATGCCAGCATGATGAACACTGTCCAGCATTCGGAGAGTAGATGGAGTGGCCAGGCCATATATGCTGCAGCCATAATCGAGACGAGATCGAATGAGTGACTGGTAGAGCCAAAAACAGTTCCTTGCAGGCACCGCAGAATATTCAGGGACCGAAGGCACTTGGCCTTCAGCTCCTTCAAGTGCAGGACCCATGTCAGATGGCTGTCAAAACGGAGACCAAGAAACCAGGCCGCCTCTACAACTGGGAGGAGGCGGCCATTCAAGGTAAGCTGAGGCTCAGGGTGGAGCCGTCGATTATGACAGAAGTGCATGACCATTGTTTTGTCAGGGGAGAACTGATAGCCACGTGAAGTGGCAAACTCGCTGGCACTATTGAGTGCCAGTTGCAGCTGACACTTAATGCTGTGCATCGTGGCAGCCCGGTACCTGATAGAAAAGTCATCCACAAAGAGGGACGACTTTACCGGGGGGTGAATGGAGGATGGTAGGCCATTCACTGCAACAGCAAAGAGCGTCACACTCAAGACGCTCCCCTGTGGGACACTATTCTCCTGCAGGAAGGCCGAGGAGTAGGTGTTACCCACACGCACTCTGAAGGTCCATTCGGACAAAAAGCTATGGAGGAACAGGGGCAGATTACCCCTGAGCCCCCACTGGTGCAAGGTCTCTATTATCCCATGGTGCAATGTGGTGTCAAATGCCTTCTCCACATCAAAGATGACAGCCACTAAGTGCTGTCTTTGGAGAAAGGCCTAACGTACTGCAGTCTCCAGTGAGATCAGATGATCCACCGAAGACCTGCCAGCATGGAAGCCACATTGGGCATTGGCCAGAAGGTTGTGCCGTTCCAGATACCACACCAGGCGCCAATTCACCATGCATTCCATGGTTTTGCAAAGACAGCTCGTCAATGAAATGGGTCTTTAATTTTCTGGAAGGCTACCATCCTTCCCAGGTTTTTGCAGTGGGATGATAGTAGCCTCTCGTCAACCTGCAGGGATTTCATGCTGCTGCCAAATATAGTTAAATACCTCAAGGAGATATATAACGCCTTTCTCTGGTAGGTATCACAGCATTTGATAGTGGATGCTATCTGGTCCAGGGGTAGTGTCCCTGGCTCTTGCAAGAGCTTCCCGCAGCTCCCAAAGGGTGAATGGATTGTTATATCCCTTGGCGACACAGCTAGTGAAGTTCAGTGGATGACGTTCTGCAGCCTGCTTTGTGATTAGAAATGTTGCCGTCTAGTGCTGGGAACTAGAGACGGCTGCAAACGTCCTTCCCAGTTCCTCAGCCACCTCACACAGCAGAAGGCAATGTCTTCCTTGTACAAGGAGACCAGAGCCACATGATGGTGAATATCTGCCTTGGATCTTCCTCAGCTTTTCCCAGACTTTCTTGGAGGGTGTGTGATGGGTAAGTGAGGAGACGTACCGACTCTATGAGGAGCGTTTGGCCTCCATGATCACCCGTTGGGCATATGCCCGGGCTCAGAGATAGTTGATACGGTTGGCCTCGGTAGGACGAGATTGGAAGCAGCGAAGGGCTCGTCGGTGAGCCCGAATCACACTTTGACAATCCTCCGTCCACCATGGCACCCATGCTCGTGGTGGGTTAAGTGAGCTCTGGGGGATGGATGCCCATGCCGCCCTGACCACCACCTCTGTGAAGTGGCTCACTTGGTCATTGACCGTATCAAAATCACACAGTGGACGAAAGTAGATACGGTGGGCAAAGTCCTCCCAGTCCGCCCGACGCAGACACTACCATGGTGGGTGCTGGGGTAATGCCCCATCTCCACTGCTAATCTTGATGGGGAAGTGATCACTTCCACAAGGGTCTGACAAGACCTCCCACTGCAAACCTGGTGCTAACCCAGGAGAGAAGATGGACATGTTTATGCATGGCAGGACACTAGTAGCAGTCATCATATGTATTTAGAACAATGAGGCCATTGTGTGACACCCTTTGTTCCACAAGGCGCCCTCGGGGTTTGTGACTGTCCCAGGCCCATTGGGGATTATGGGCATTAAAATCACCAATAATCAAGAAGGGTCTTGGAAGCTGGGCGCTGAGGAAGTCGAGGTCTGCCCATGGGATATCAATCCCAGGTGGCATGTAGAGGGAACATAGAGTGGTGGGCACAGCCAGTTGCAATGAGACTGCCACTGCTTGCAGAGGCGTCTGCAGAGCCACTGGCACATGCATGCACCCATTCCGGATAAGGATAACCACCCCTCCCACAGGGTGGCTTCCTTGCTGCCAGGTGTCTGCATATATAGTGTACCCCCGTAGCGAAATGGGGGTATCACTTTGACGCAGGATCTCCTGGAGGGAGATGCAGGCAGGGTTGTGCCTCGAGCTCATCAGTTTGATCTCGTCCCTTTTGTGGGAAAACCCTCGACAGTTCCATTGTAGGAAATTTACCACCAAGTGGTTTTAGGCAGTTTGTTTCTATTCCTCCCTTTTCTCCGTCCCACTGCAGAAATGGAACAGACGCCTTCAATTGGTTCATCCTCCTCCATCTCGAAGGAGGAATCCCCATCATGCCCCAGTTTGGGCATGAAACCACCCCGTGCTCTCTGCCATTGGCACAAGAGCTTGCATGGACGAACCAAGGACACCCGCCCCACAGCAGTAGTGGGGGTTGTCCCTACTTTCTTTCCTGCTGTCTCACCCACCAAACCCTCTGTGGAGGAGGTTGGCTGGGCTGGGACAGAGAGGGAGGCCTTCAAGGGAGATGCCTCTTTTTGATGTGTGGCATCTGGGGCCTCCAAAGAAGATGGCACCGCCATTATTGGGGGGCCTATGCATGGGCCAGAGGCGGTGGTGGAGCCACAGACTGGCACCCCATGGACCCTGCAGGCCAAAGAGGCCGTTAAACGGATGAGAGGGGGGAGCTAAGGTAGGGTGTCCGTCTGGGTAAAGACAGATTACACAGCAGCTGCCTTTCCAGCACCTGCATAGGACACTCAACAACTGGATGTCCCTGGCAAAGCTAAAAGCCACTGTGCATCTGGAAAACTGATACCCTTCTGGACATGCAGCTCCTGGATCACGCGTTTCTGCAGCCAAGTGGGGCAATCCTTAGAAGAGGCGGGGTGGTTGCCCTTACAGTTTATGAGTAAAGGTGCAGTCCTACAAGACTGGGGAGTGGTCTCCTTGTCCACAAGTGCCACACATGGCCTTGGCAGAACAGGAATTCTGGCCATGGCCATATCGTTGGCACTTGAAGCACCGAAGTGGGCTCGGTATAAATGGATGCACAGGCAAGCGGAGGTAGCCAGCCATGATGTACTCTGGCACCTTGGCCGACCAAAGGTCGGCACCAAGGTGTCAGATGGGCGTGATTCTCCATCCCGTTGGACCGAGATGTGGCGAACAACCACCACACCCTGGTCCCTGAGCTCCTCCACTATCTGCTATTCTGATTCCCTACGTAGGTCGGGGCACCACACCACACCTCTACTGGTGTTTAAGGTGCGATGGATTTTGACCACAATGGGGATATCACCGAGCTTCTGCAGTTTCAGTAGTGCCGCTATCTGGTGAGGGGCGGATGTCTCCACCAACAAGGTGCCATTGTGCAGTTTCTTGACCGAAGTCACGTCGCCAGCAATGCCCTTAATGGCTTAGGCGATAAGGAAGGATGATGCCTTTCCCAAGGCTGCTCCATCCTCCCCAGAGATAGAAATAAACTAGGGAGGATAGGAAGAAGGTAAGGATGGTTTTTTGACTGCACCTAAATTCTTTGATGCAGGAACATGCTGTGCATTGGCTTTGGAACCCTGCACCTTAAGGCTAAGAGGTCGTTGCCTCTTGTAAAGGGCAGGTGTTGATGTCATAGACGCCAGAGTTTTGTTCCCTGATCCAGTTGGCTTACTGGGGGAACGCATTCTCTTTTTTGGAGCAGTACATGACTCCATCAGCTCAGTGGCAGCAGGCCCACTCAATTGGGTGGGACCGAGCCCGCCATCTTCTGGCTCAACACAAGTCTGTAAAAGTCAAGAAGGGGGAGGGGGTGGGGTTATTTGTAGAGGCCCCCAGCCTCTGGGTTATATTGGCCATAATTTTAGATAATTATGTTTTTGCTGCCCGCAGGTCTTACCCACCACACGGAGCCCTACACGGGGACGCCCATTCGGGCCATCGAGACTACTCGGACAGGATACCGTTAGGGTGGCATAATCCCCCAGTACCGGACCATTGGCATCGGGGTTGACTGCCGCTCCTCTTACAGTCACTCTAGGAGGCATAACCACTTATGTGCCTTAAAGCCGTTTGACCAAGACTGAGCTACTGCCTTGGCCTCCCGTTTTCCCTGGAAGCTGTGGCCAAAGTGATGTTTTGAAAGCTGTGGGTCACAACCCTAGTCCCCGATGTCTGTCAGCGACCTCACCAGTGTGGAGTGGCCAAAAGACATCGCAGGGCATGCGCCTCCTCAACCACCAGGATCCACATTTCCCAGGGGCATGGGTCTCCATGCACAGCAAAAACGTGGGTAGGTGTTTGTCTACGGTCACCTCAGTGAGGAGCCTACATCGACCGAGTACAAGTCAGACTGAACACTGGAACAACCACGATGTTGGTATCGTCCTGTCCATAACACGTCATAGACACGGACGACAGTGGTGTTGTCCAGACTGGGGCAAGAAAAGGTCACCCCTTTTAGTCACCTCTTATGACATGCAGGTATGCAGTGTGCCTGTTCTACCCCTAGCACACATGGGTATTGATCTTTCGTTACCTCTGGTGCCTCCAATCACCTGCAGTCCCACAATGGACCTAATAAGCTACTTCTCTCCCCTTCTCATAACATAACACTACCACTTAAACTGAGTCTTAGTTATTATAATTTGTGGTTAACCTTTTAAATAATAAATGGCACACAATGCACAAAATATATAGTGAGGGAACGTCAAAAACAGATTGTAGTAATGGCAAGTGAAATAATTTTCATTGTCAAAGATTTCATTAATAAACACTACTATGATTTCTTAGTGGTCAAATCATCACAAAGCGTCGAACTGGGGCCAACAAAAAATCATGACATTTCTTTCAAAATTTATTAAAAATGCCAATTGTTTTTAAAATTTAATGCAATTTAAAAGTTATGTACCACACTTAAATTCCAATAAAATTTAAATTTTCCAGAAAGAACAATAAATAGGCAAATAAGATGATTTTCCTCTTTCCTGAAAAATTTAATAAATGGCACTTATGATGTTTTACCAGGAAGGTGTCGATATCTCAATTTCTATTAAAGCTATAGCCATGCCATATTGCACATAATATAACCACATTCCCTACATTTTTCGCAAAAATTTACATTCCTATGTTGTATAGGAAAGAAAATTTGACACAGTGTGTTTTCCTATTGATTTCAATGTAAAAATTTCATATTTCTTTTTGCCACATCTCAATTTCTGTTAAAGACACAGCCATGCCGCTTTGCACATGATTTTTGTACCTCATTCCCCACATTCTCGCAAAAATTTAAAGTTCTATGTTTTAAAGGAGATAAAATATCGCACAAAGAGTGTTTTCCCAATGATTTCAAATTAAAAACCATTATTCTTTTTGCTATATCTAAATTTCTATTAAAGCTACAGCCATGTCGTTTTGCACATGATTGGAGTGCCACATTCCCTAGACTCTGTACAAAATTTGCAGTTTTATGTTTTACTGGAAAGAACATATCACAAAGTGTGTTTTCCTTTGATTTCAATGTAAAAACTCCATTTTTATTTTTGCAATATCTCAATTCTTAATAAAGCTACAGCCATAACATTTGTCACATGATTGGAGTGCCACATTCCCTACATTCTTAATAAGAAATATGATTCTTTCATGTATAGGAAAGAAAATATGGCAAGACGATTTCCCATTGATTTCAATGGAAAATCCTCATATTTCTTTTTGTTAAATCTCAAATTATTAAAGCTACATCCATGCTGTTTTGCACATAATTAGGGTACCACATTCCCAACATTCTAACCAAAATTTGCAGTTCTCTTATGCATAGTTGACAAAATGCACAAAGTGCGATTTCCCATGGATTTAAATGCAAAAACTGCATTTCTCTTTTTGATATATCTTAATTTCTATTAAAGCTACAGTCATGCCGTTTTGCACATGATTGCATACCACATTTCCTACATTCTATCCAAAATTTGTGGTTCTATTATGTATAGGAAAGAAAATATCTCACAAAAAGTGTTTTCCCATTAATTTTAAAGGAAAAACTTCATATTTCTTTTTACTTCATCTCAATTTCTTATAAAACTACAGCCATGCTGCTTTGCACATGATTAGAGTTCCTTTCCCTAAATTCTTAAAAAAATTTACAAGTTTTATGTTGCACAGGAGAGAAAATACCACACAAAGTGCAATTTCTTATTAGGTTCAATGTAAAAACTTCATTTTTCTTTTTCTATATCTCAATCGCTATTAAAGCTACAGCCATGCCATATTCCACATAATTAGAGTGTCTCATTCCCAACATTCTTTCAAAACTTTACAGATCTATGTTGCATAGGAGAGAAAATATCATGCAAAGTGATTTTTCCAATTGATTTTAATTTTAAAACTGCATCCTTTTTTTGCTACATTTAAATTTCTGTTAAGCTACAGCTTGCATTTGCTACAGCTACATTTTGCAAATGATTAGAGTACCTCATTCCCTATGTACATAGACATCAAATATCACAGAACTCCATATTTCTTTTTTCTGCATCTCATTAAAAAAATTCTCATAAAAACTTACAGTTCTATTTTGTATAGGAGAGAAAATTTCGCACCAAGTGTGTTTTCCTTTTGGTTTCAATGTAAAAACTCTATTATTCTTTTTGCTATATCTCAATTTCTATGAATGCTACAGCCATGCCGTTTTGTGCATGATTGGAGTACCTAGTTTCCCTACATTCTAGAAAAAATTTACAGTTCTATGTTATATAGGAGATAAAATATCTCACAAAGTGTATTTTCCGATTGATTTCAATTTAAAAACTAAATTTTTCTTTTTGATATAACTAAATTTCTATTAGATGTACAGCCTAGCCGTTTTGAACATGATTGGAGTGCCACGTTCCCAACATTCTGGATAAAAGTTTTGGTTCTATTATGTATAAGAAAGAAAATATCACACAAAGTGTGCTTTCTCATTGATTTCAATGGAAAAACTCCATTTTACTTTTTGCTATATCTCAATTTCTATTAAAAATACAGCAATGACGTTTTGCATATTATTGAGTACCTCATTCCCAACCTTTTCTGTCAAAAATTTGCAGTTGTATGTTGAATAGGATAGAAAATATTGCTCAAAGTGTATTTATCTAATTATAAATATATGAAAACTCAATTTTTGTTTTTGCTTCATCTCAAATTCTGTTAAAGCTGCAGCCACTCCGATTTGCACATAATTGAAGTTATACATTCCCAAAATGTTTTATAATAATAGCTGTTATTCTCTTGTGTTTGGGAAAGAAGATATTGCAAAAAGTGTGTTTTCCTATAGATTTCCATGTAAAAGGTACATTTTCCTTTTTGTGATGTCTCGATTTCTATTAAAGCTAAAGCCATGCCGTTTTTCACATGATTAGATTACCACATTCCCAACATTCTGGATAATAGCTGTGATTCACTTGTGTATGGGAAAAAAGATATTGCACAAATTGTGTTTTCCCAATGATTTCAATGTAAAAACTCCATTTTTCATTTTACTATATCTCAATTTCAAAGAAAGCTACAGCAATGCCATTGAAGTACCACATTCCCAACATTCTGCATAAAAGTTATGATTGTATTACGCAGAGGAGAGAAAATATCGCTTGAAGTGTGTTTTCCTATTGATTTGAATAAAAAAACTTTATTTTTATTTTTGGTCTATCTAAATTTCCATTAAAGCTACAGCCATACCGTTTTTCACATGATTAGAGTACCACATTCCCAACATTCTCACAAACATTTACAGTTCCATGTTGTATCGGAGAGAAAATTTCGCCAAAAGGGGTTTTTGCCATTGATTTAAATGTAAAAACTCAGTTTTTCCTTTTGCTTCATCTCAATTGCAATTGAAGCTACAGCCATGCCGTTTAGCACATATTTGGAGTACCTCATTCCCTACAATCTTATAAAAATATACAGTTCTATGATGTATAGGAAAGAAAATGTCGCACAAAGTGTGTTTTTTATTGATTTCAATGTAAAACCTCCATTATTGTTTTTGCTATATCTCAATTTGTATTAAAGTTGATGCCGTGCCCTTTTGCACATGATTGGAGTACCACATTCCCTACATCCTTGCC
>JAAFCE010007937.1:0-13867 GCA_013389805.1 Trigoniulus corallinus
AAGGGCCAAATTGGCAGTTTGGGAATAGATTTTTTTCTAACATATTTGAAGTTCTTGTCAGCATGAGTTAAGCCTTTTGCTGGTCGTCTGCTGCAACTGTTTGTTTGCTTTTCAACGTTAGGAGCTCCATAATAAAATATGACTTTTGAGGATGAATCCAGATTGTTGGCTTCACTGCTGCATGGTAGACAAGCCACTGTCATTTTCTAATATTGTCATATATTAGTGAGGGTGGAAATTTTGTTGAGGAATGGCCCCAAAGGACCATGCCTCACTTGTGGTAAGGATATCTATCCATGGAGCATGGCTTTAAAATGCTTGACTTGTCTTTGCAAATCACATATTGATTGCATTAATGTAATGGCATCAGATGCACCACTGCTGGCTGAAATTTCAAATGTAGGAGTTGCCTATCAGTTACGATAGGCAGATATTTTTACCTCTCCATCAATGGAAGTGCCAACCTTGGCACCTGAGTTCTAGACCCTGCTTGTCTCTGTAGTGTCAAGGGCAATTACAGAGAGCCTTGCCCCTTTATTGGAACTCACTCAGGTCCTAAATGAGTACATGACCTCTAATAATGCTATCATGACAGAGCTTCAGCACTTATTCTCATAGCTATTAGCCTTTTGTGCTGAGATGGCGGCTGCAGTAACTGTAAGGAACCCAAGTATCTCATTTGCTGAGGTCTTATCTAGAGACAGGACTAACACCAGTAGAAATGCAGTGGCTTTCAACAATAACAATAGTGGTAGGAACTCTGTAAAACCATCTGGAGTCGAACGGCCAATTAGAGTTTCAGAGCCCTCGGCTTCCACATGCTCTAGTGACGCTATAGGTGCCATAGAGTAGCCCAGCCACCACTGAAGTGCACTGGTACCTTGAACTCCCTCCATACATTACATAAGTTGCCTTCTATATGATTTTTTATTACCTGACTGAATCCAGATGCTTCATTGGGCTTAATTGCCCAATTAAATACAAAGCATGACTCATATTCATCATTCTAAGTTAATTATATTGGCAAGGACCCAGTTTCATAAATGTCAATTGAGCTGTGGCCAGAAGATGTGCTCATTAAGATGTTTGTTGGCCCAATACACAAGTCAATGATTAAATCTAAATTGGCAATGGGGTCATCAGGAGAGTGTGATTCTGACACCACTGCTGCTAAGGTTTCCAGGGGGAGAGAGGATACCTCTCCAGTTTTGGGCTTAAAATGACTCCACATAACATTAGAGTATACTATCAAAATGTTAGAAGTTTACGTTCAAAAAGGGATACTTTTCTTGCCAATATTTCGTTGACACATTGTGATATTGTAGTGTTGTCAGAAACTTGGCTTTCTGGGGAGATCACTTCAGATTTATTCTTCCCACCTGCATATTTGGTCTTCTGGCAGGATAAGTCACCCTCTTATTTTGGTGGACTACTGGTGGCCATAAGTTGTAGGACTCTGGGCAATGACTGTAGTGCCTTCCCAAGTCTATGTATACAAGACCATGTGTTGGAAATATAATAAAATCCTACCAACCAAGGCCACTTAACATTAATAGCCTGTTATCTTTCTCCTGCCCTATCAACAGCTTAATTTACATCAGTGATGGATGCACTGACAATTAAGTTGACTGCACTGTCCCAAGTAATTGTGGTGGAGGATTTTAATGTCCCTCACATTGATTGGTGAGGGGCCCCACCAAATTATTTTGGCACTATACAAACATCCAAGGCAAGGTCATTGATAGCACTTTCTACATTTACAAACCTCCCTCATTTAAATTCTATTAAAAAATAGTATGGGTCGACTGTTGGACCTATGCTTCTCAGATATTTGAAGTGTAATAAGTGAGACAACACTTCCCCTCTCTAAACTGGACACATATCATCCAGCATTAATATATTAATTTGAATGGACACCCCAGAGGGAGGGATATTCCCAGGAACAACATGTATATTTTGATTGGTATGCTGGAAATTTCATCAAATGTTATCATAACTTGGCAAACTTCCAGAAGGAACAACAACTCCAAATTCAAGATCCAGCTGTTGCTGTTCAGGACTTTTATTCGATTCTATGGTCAGAAGTAGCAGCTTGTGTTCCTATAAAATGTAGAAGGGAACATCACTGTCGTTACCCTTGCTGGTTCAGTGCTGAACTTATTAGACAGATAAAATGCAAGAGACGTCTTTTTTCACAAAATAAAGTGCCCCTCTCTTTTCCATAAACAGCGATTCTCGAGGGCAAGAGCAGAGGTAAAACGATTGCTCAGCCTGGCTCACCAGCAGTACTTAGCAATGCTACTCTCTGTGAAAAACTTGCCCCAAAATTTTTGGGCTGGTTGGAGGAGGCTGACAAAATGTAGAGATAAGGGGATATCTCTTCACTGGCAAAATCAGTGGATATCTCATCCTGTTCAGGTTTGCAACGCTTTTATTGCACATTATGCTGAGATGCAAAGGGGGTTCATGCCGATAACTAATATAATGGACTATCCTTTTTCAATTCCATCAGCAGGGGATAAATTGGAAATAAACGAAATACTATGCAGTAAAGTCAAGATAGCAATTAATAGGTTATAGCCATCCTTTGCATATGGACCTGACGGGCTCCCTCCATTGCTTATAAAGGCATATCATGACTTTTTATCTCCTGTTCTGGCAGGACTATTCTCAAAATGTTTGCAAGGGCGTTGCATCCCTAATATCTGGCATATGAGTCAGGTTTCACAAATCTTCATGAAGGGGTCTCACTTTGATGTACAAAGTTTCTGACCAATATCAATGCTCTCTCCTATAGCAAAGATTCTGGAAAAATCATTGCATTGAAATTGGCACTTTGGAGTAATCAGTTTAAACACTGATTAGCATGGCTTTTTCAAAAAGAGGTCCACCGAGACTAGATAAATAAGGACAGATAAATAAGGACTAGATAAACCGAGACAGGATAAATAAGGCGTTTAAGTAGAGGGGGCAGTTTGATACGATCTATTTAGATCTTTCCAATGCATTTGATCGAATTCCAATACCTCTCCTAGTATAAAAATTGTCTGAATATGGGTTTACAGGTAATTTGTAGGGTATATTAGAGCACTATTTGAGTCCAAGTGAGAACATGATTAGGGTAGGCCATTCTGTTAGTCAGAAAACATATATTCAAGAGGTGGGGTTGCAACAGGTTAGTTAGAAGCTCAGTCAGATGGTGACTGATAATAGGTCAGAAAAATTGCTGAATGACTCCCTTAGCTATGTTGAGCACTGGATTACCTACAACAATTTGATTTTAAATCATAATAAAACTTTAATTATAATGATCATTTGGATATGGACTCCTGAGGTTTAACCATATACCTTCAGAGATGGCACACTAATCCATAGGAATGATGTAATACGTGATCTATATATTTGGCTGGATTAAAAATTGACGTTCTCACAACAGGTACACAATTTATATTTAAATGTCAGGAGAGCCTATCATGCCATCTCCTATAGGAGAGGAATTCAGAGCACCCCAGCCTTGCTGACTATGCTATTTCATGCTCTAATTCGACCTGTAGTCTCGTACTGTATCACGTGTTGGTCTGTGTCCAGCCTATCCCATTTGGAGAAGCTAATGAAAATGCGTGATAGAGCTTTAGCGTTCAGGGGCTCTACCACCATTAACGTTAAGAAAGGCTTCTGTGGAGCCAAAAAATTACCATTAATGAAATTCATAACATATTCATGTATGCTTTGGTTGTATAACTTTTTTCAAATAAGATAGACTGCTCTCACCTACTCAGGGCAATAGACATCTCAGTGCCAAGTCACTGCTCTAGACCATAACATTTTTTTAAATATACAGGAGATAGGAATAATCATCTCTATATGGCACAAAGGGATTTCAATAACTTAGACCTCACCATCGATGATCTGTTAGCACCAATTAAGACCTTCAAAAAAAGTTACTTTCTCACCGCTATACTGAACTTCAGAGTGCAGGAATCTAGTTCATTAGCTCATCGGTATTATGAACACTGCTATGCTAGACCTATTTGATCTAATTCAATTACTTGTAATTTAGTTTGTTTCACCCTTTATCTCACGTAATGGTCAAATTATTGGACTACTATTTATTAATATTTTATGAACTTTGTTTTAAAATTTTTATATTGCTGGATCACTTTTATCCAGTATATCAATTTCATGTTCCAGGTTATGAGTTGTTTTAAATTTTCCCCTTATGTTTTTATTTTGCAGTCATATTTGTCTTGTAAGTCTTGTATTTCTGTTGTATCGTCTGTTGTTAGGGTTGTATTTAAGGTTTGATATTGCCCATCCCATCCCCTACTTAAGGGATTGCCTGTGTAGGGGATGTCAAGCAAATGAAACATTCACATTTCAATGTAAAAACTTCATTTCTCTTTTTGCTTTATCTCAATTTCTATTAAAGCTACAGCACATGATTGCAGTACCACATTTCAGATATTCTGTATAAAAGTTATTATGCTATTATGTATAGGAAAGAAAATATCGCAAAAAGTGTCTTTTCCCATTGATTTCAATGTAGAAACTCCATTTTTCTTTTTACTATATCTCAATTTCTACTATAGCTGCAGCCATGCTGTGTTGCACATGATTTGAGTACCACATTCCCTACTTTTTGACCAAAAATTGCAGTTTTATTACTTATAGGAGACAAAATGCACAAAGTGCGTTTTCCCATTGATATCAATGGAAAAACTTCATTTTGCTTCTTTTTGCTGTATCTCAATTTCAATTCCCATATGCAATTCCCATACTTGCTCATTCAGGCAAAATGTAATATTTTTCAATTTCCAGTGCTTTTAGTCTTTGACTTCATTTGGCCACATATCTCTACTTCTATCAACATGACGCATCTAAATTTTTCCCAGTAGGGAAACTTTCCAGGATTTAACATTATTTGTCATTTTAAAACTCATATCCACTTTGCAAAGTAGTAATTTAAAAAAGAAGATGCATTTTACCATGAAAATTATGAGAAAAGTTATATATTTCACTCACATTTCTCTCCTGTACATGATTGCACTACATCATGCAAAGACAATATCAGTTAATTCTACTAAAATTTTTTGGAACGCTTCACCAATAATGGAATGAAGTATTCACATCAGTGATTTAAACCTCATTGACTCATGGCATAGTAGGGGAAATTTTCAACTTACAAATGACTTTGTACTGCACTTCTGATCTATGCCTTCAATGACATACCAATGAAGTTTAATTCCATGAAAATAGTAAAAATCGTTTGCTGTTACTGGTAGTAATTTACTTAAAACCTTTGTAGCTTAGGAGTGTTTAGCTTTCTGATCAGTTTGGTCATCTGGCATTGGTAAGCTATTGACCCATAACCAATCAGCAGTGATGAAAATTGATAGTTGCAATTTGGTATCACTTTTTTCAAACTAATCATCTACCGCACACCCTCCTCAGCCCAATGCAGGGTCAGATCTGTGAATTCAATTCATCTGCTCCTAACTGTCATCAACATACCCCATTCACCTCTCAAACAATGATGGCCATTTGTACCACCTGTTCCTTGTTGGACTTGCATTGCAATGTTTCAATGATTTAAAATATACAATAATAATGAAAGACAAGCAGCACAGTGCTAGAAATCTAAAGCTGATGTCTGCATTGATGATCTGCAGAAAGAAGTATGAGAATGGGCCCTTAAATGCTTGATATTTGCTGATGTTGGAAAGGTTTTGGAGTCCAAAATGCAGGCATGGTTGAATATCTGGAGGCCTGGTAGCCAGGGGGTGGAGAAGGGTGTGGGGATGATGATAACAAGTTTAGTGCTGTGCATATAGCTTCTCAACTTACAAACAAATCATGTTATGACTAAACTGTTGGAAACAACTGTGGTCATAACTCAATGACTACCTGTAATTGTTAGTTTAATTTAGTTATCAATTGGCATAATTAAGTTCAAAGTGCGAGTAATATCTTAAATACTGGAATGAAAATTTATTAAACTGAAATCATTTTGTGAGTAAACCATTTGAGTATTGCATGTTGAACAACAGTAATTTTGTATCTAAGGTAAAAGGATATAAATTCAATAAAAAATAAGAGTTTAAATATGAAGAAAAAATTGGCTGGTTGTCAACAGTTGTGGCACAATTGGAACTTCCTTTTTATCTGGTAACCACAGTTAAGCATTGTTGAGAAACATCAATGATTTCTCTACTCAATCACTTTTCATTATGTGGTAACCTCTGTTCAGTATTTTGGGTTCTGCTTAATAATGAATATAACATACACCTTGGGAACCAGTAAAGTTTATCTAACATAGGGTTGAATACAAAAGAGAAATAACGTTCAGTTTTGAGAACAAATTCTGTTTTTCAATATGTTGTTTGATAAAATGCATTTCATATATAAAATAATATAATTTTAGTTCTTCACATAATTCATAACATACATAAATTCTTTTTGCAATATTTTAATAAACAGTCACCTTTCTAGTATCATTCTATATTCTTATTTCCCAAAAGTTTCTGGGATAATTTCCATACTTGACATTACCACTTGATAGATAAGGGAGTGTTGGATAGTGTTTATTAACGTATGGTTACCATTCAAATATATGTACGCTATTATTAACCATCATTTATCTGGCATTCATGGACATAGTCCATCAATGACATTGAGCAAGTTCCTTCTGCAAATTTTCTTCACCTACACATTGCTGAATAGACAGTGTAAGTCATATGCAAATAAAATTAAATATAACATCTGACACCAGTTTTGGTTTTTAGTCCATATGTGTCTCTAAGTCTTGTAATTAATTACCCCCTGATGGGGAAATTACAAAACATGACAATGGGTTATTGATGATTTCAAAAGAGCCTTACAATCTCCCTGATGAAATGTATACAATTGAGAAGTCTGTAAGGGAGTGAATAGTTTGTAGCTGGCAGCCAAAAAAGCTGTATCTCAAATGCTTATTAATTACTCTTCCTCTGTTTGTTTTAGAATACAACCAATGTCAAAGACTACTTATTTGCAACTTAAACATCAATTAAGTTTTTTTATTTGAAAGTATCATTGCACAACTCCTGCCACTTCAGTTTACATTCTCCATCCACAGATTGTGTGCTATTCAAAACCAATAAAATTTCACCACATTTAGTTTGATTTGTATGATTTGGTATTGAGCTGTATTTGGATGTTTCTTTTTGTAGGATTGAGATGAAGTTGAAAGATGAAATGAAAAGATGTTTATTTATCTTATTTCACATTAATTTAGAAAATGGTTGATTACAGTTTGCTCTTTGCATCTATTAAAAACAGGTAGGCATTTAGAATAGTGTATGTTACATAGCACACCTATAAATAAAGGGTGAATCTTGGAGGAATCATAAGCCACTAAAGCAACAAAAGTGGAAGAAATGAGTACTACTAAATGTTTTGAACCAGTATTTAAAATTTATAGTAATGTTGAATAAACACATTATAAAGTAGAAGCCAAATTTAAGGGTGGGTATTTTTCAAAGGTCATGCAAAGGTTATTTATCAAGCATGATATATATTTGTGTGGAGCTTAGTTGTGTATCTCCATCCAATGCAAACAGGTGGGCTTTAAAAATAGTACCAGGACTTGGTGACAGCTATAAATACTGGGGAGTCAGGGAGGAGTGCGATAATCCACAGTACAGCAATAAGAGGATTAAATAACAGACTCAAGCACATAAGGTGGAATGTGAAAAAAGCATCCCTACTGTGTCAGCCTCTTGAACAAAACTTATTCCAGTGAATTATCATTGCCTTTTATGTTATATATAAAAATGTTGAGCACTGGAATTTATTCATAAGGTTTATCTAGTATTAATAATATGACAAAAATTTATTAAGGAAGTATTCCAGGTTCAAAAACCTGATCTCAACTAATCACTGCTATTAGTCAGCATTGTGCAAGGGGAGTTCTATGATGGGTGACCACTTTTGCATTGTCAGACAACAAACTGAAGTTCTTAAATTTCTGATATTTTATTTAAGAGGTAATGATGACTTAAATTATAGAATTTTATACCAGTGGCCTACTCTTTTAGGATTCTAACTTTTTGTTTTCCATATTTATTCACAAACATATGTTTTCCTTTAGTAATAAATACTTTGCATAACCTCCCTTCCCTGCTCACCATTTAATTTTTAGTTATCACCTCGCCATAAACTTTCAGAAAAGCCAAATTTCTTTTCATAGATGTAAAATGTCAAATAAACTAATTGCTGCAGAGAATGTATTTAATCCCATACACCAGTTACACTTCAGTGATTCGAACAACTTGCCAATAGTGCTCCTAACACTAAATCCAGGTAAGATTATTAATTATTATTATAAGAATTATTCTGATGGATTAGAATTAAAATACTCCAAAACCAGTCCAATAACAATTGCAAAATAAAAGTCCAATGCAATGAATGAATGTTACAAAATATATATATATATGTAGAACCCTTCTCCTTGGTAATAATGGAAGCAATGATAACTTATGATAATGAAGATATGTGTAGAAATTTTACTCCCTGATAAATTACTTATGTGTACATTAGGAGTAAAGTGTGTAAGAGGCTGGTTCAGAACCTTCAACCAGATATACCAGATACTTCCCATTGACAACAAGAAGATACCAACAGTGCTCTTTATACTAAATCCAGGCAAGATTCTTAACTAATGTGGGGGAAACATTATGTTAGATAATATTTAATAATCTCCAATGTGTTCCAAATAAGATTTTAAATTAAAAAACTATTGATAAAATGCAATGAATAAATGTGGCAAAATTCAAAAATGTAGAATCATTCACCTTTGTAATTATGGAGTGTGTGAATAAATACGTGCAGTACTTATATGTCAGTTTTTAAGGTGCAGATTTGGTTGGGTTATAGCTGCTGAAAATTCACTCCCTGATAAATAACTAATGTGTTCATTAACAGTTACAACTGTTAGAGGCTGGTACAGAATCTGGAATAACACCACCCCAGGATCACTATTGTGACCTCAAGCAGAGGCCATTACATTGCCATACTAAGTGGCATATTGGAGCTAAGAAGTAAAACTGATATTATGTATTTAATACGACAGTATTTCCACATTACTGAGCTTTCTGCACATTCCCCAAATTTCGGTTATTCCATTATTGCACAAATCACTTTTGTGTTTGTGAAGAATTTTCTGTAATAAATAATTTCTGTATTTTTCTGTTTACATGTATCTTTTTCAAACAACGCGCCATAATTAATATTGGAAATTGATCTGTGTATTTTAACCTTTTACAATGATGAAACAGCATTCACTTTAGGAATGCGGCTTTTTAAAAAAACAATTTCCTGACAACAAAGTGTTATCTCCATTCATCCCCCTTGAAGTAAAATGCATGAAATTCCAGATGCAACAAACTGTAACAGTTTCATGATGTGAGAAAATAACAAAAGGAAAGCTTAATGAAAATCAACAAATAGCAACAGGAATTTCTAAGTGATCACTCAACTTAGTACTACACTTGTCCAGCGTTGCATAACTACAGTAACCAGATAAGAATGGGCAATTTCAACATAGCATGATCATTTGCAAACATAACGTAAATTTGACTGCTGTTTCTTAATTAATGAATTATTTATTATTACAATTACAAAATTCTTATCAACTACATGAAGTACACAACTTTCTTAAATTTGAAATAACAGACAATGATGATTGAAATTATAGAATGTAATGCAAATTGTCTACTCTTTGTGGATTCTATCTTTTTGTTTCCATATTTCATCACTTATTTATTTCTATTGTGAAGATTACTTCTGGAAACTTCTCCTCCCCATTCACTGTTATATTTCTAGTTATCCCGTCCTCAAGTACCTTTTCAAACCACCTAACATCTTTAAGCAGGTGTAAATTACTAAATTCACTAATTGCTATGGAGAATGTATTTAGGCCAATATGCAACTTATATTCCAAAATGCTCACAAAATACTAATAGTACTCTTCATGGTAAATCAAGTTGACATACAAAACAATTGTGTAGAAAATATGACGTTACATATTAATAAAATACTCCAAACCTTTTTCAATAAGATTTTTAAATTACTCTGGCAGTTAAAAATTTAACTGCTGGAGTAAACTATTTTAAAATAGGCCAATCACTAGGAAATCATTATTTTATACAAGTTAGGGGACTGCCTCAGGGCAGCATGTTGAGCCCCTTTCTGTTTAATATCTATATAAATGATTTGTACAACAACATCAACCCAGAGATAATGTGTTAAGCATTTGCTGATTACCAAAAAATAAGCAAAATGTCAAATAATTGGTCATCAGCAACTACGTTAAACCAATGATTGCATGAGGTGGAACGCTGGTTGATCTCTAATGAACTTTCACTAAATAAAGAAAAGACATGCGTTTGTTCCTTTAACTGGTTTCAGGCTACTATATCTTATCCATATACCTTTATCGATGGATCTTTAGTTCCAAGGGTTTCAATAGTGAATGACTTTGGAGTCTATATGGATATGTTCCTTACCTTCTATTTCCACCTCCCGCAATCATATCTTAATGTAAAAAGAGCTTATTTTGCAATCTGCACTACAAAAAAAATAAACCAATTCCCAGCATCGCATCTTGCTCTGTTTTCTAGTTTAATAAAACCACAAATCTTGTATGCAATAAATTGCCGGTAAGTCTGCAGTCGTACTCACCTCCTGAAGATATCTAAGTTTTATAATAAGGTGACAAAATGCACATTGCCAACTTCTAGGCCTGATTTTTGAACTCCAAATAATCCCTCTCTGAATAATTTAACCTTGAAAAACACTATCATTTACTTTAGAATCTTATGGCTCTATCGTCATTGGAAAGGCATAATAGATTGCCAACAGTTACTTGGGCAGCTCATGATTGCTATCCCTAGAAGAGACCTAAGGCAAAGTTGTTACTTCAAATATGTGGGTGACCTGAACAACAACATCTATCGGGCTCAGAGAGATTTCAATACACTTGGTTTAACAATTGATGACCTGACTTTATCCAGGCAGGTATTGAAGGCAGAGGTATTACAGCTTTTAGGGTAAAATTACTGATGTTTAGTGGATTTGATGTATTTATATCCTCCATTTTATATTATACACAACATTTAAAATTTTAAAAGTTAATAATTTATACCTTATTTATTTATTTTGGCACTATGTCCCCTGTTTTTATTTTATTAGAACTTTATCTACGTTTTATCATAGTTTCTACAATTGTCTTAAATTAAGTAGAGATCGTAACTCACATTAAGTGATTATTTAGCCCTATTACGTGATACCCCCACCAACTAATCCCCCCTCATAGCTCCCTTCCCATCAACTACAAAATGGCTTGCCTGTTTAGTGCAGGTAAAACAGTAATTAAATAGTAATATAAATAGTAAATTTCTGTATCTGAATTTCTATTAAGGCTACAGCCATTACATTTTAAACCAAAGTAGACTACCGCATTCCCTACATTCTTGCAAAAACTTACAGTTCCATGTTGTATAGGAGAGAAAATACCACACAAAGTGTGTTTTGCCATTGAGTTCAAGGGAAAAACTCAATTTTTCTTCTTGCTATATCTCAATTTCTATTGAAGCTACAGCCATGCCATGTTGCTAATGATTTAAGTACCTCATTCCCTACATTCTCAAAAAAATTTACAGTTTGATGTTGCATAGGTGAGAAAATATAACACAAAGTGTGTTTTCCCATTGATTTAAATTTAAAAACTCCATTTTTCTTTTTTATACATCTAAATTTTTATTAAAGCTAAAGCCATGCCATTTTGCACATGATTGAAGTACCCCATTCCCTATATTCTCGCAGAAATATACAGTTCTATGTTGTATAGAAGAGAAAATATCGCACAAAGTGTATTTTCCCATTGATTTCAATCTAAAAACTCCATTTTTCTTTTTTCTATATATCGATTTCTAATAAAGCTACATCTATGCCGTTTTGCACATGACTGGAGTACCTCATTCCCTACATTCTCGCCAAAACTTACAGTTCCATGTTGTATAGGAGAGAAAAATATCACACATTGCATTTTCCTATTGATTTCAATGTAAAAAATTAAATTTTTCTTTTTGCTACATCTCACATTTAATTAAAGCTACAGCCATGCCGTTTTGCACATGCTTGGAGTACCTCCTTCCCTGCATTCTTAAAAAAATTTACAGTTTTACGTTGTATAGGAGAGGAAATATTGCACAATGTGTGTTTTCAAATTCATTTTAATGTAAAAACTCCATTTTTCTTTTTGCTATATCTCAATTTCTATTAAAGCTGTAGCCAAGCCCTTTTGCACATGATTAGAGTACCACACTTCCCACAATCTAGCGAAATTTGCATTTCTATCACGTATAGTAGACAAAATGCACAAAGTTCGTTTTCTCATTGATATCAATGAAAAAAATTCATTTTTAATTTTGCTATATCTCAATTTCTTTTAAAGCTTCAGCCATGCTGTTTTGCACATGATTGGAATAAAACATTCACTTCATTCTGTCCAAAATTTGTGGTTCTGTTATGTATATGAAAGAAAATATTGCACAAAGTGTGATTTCCCATTGATTTCAAAGGAAAAACTCCGTTTTTCTTTTTTCGATATATCTCAATTTCTATTAAATCAACACCCATGCGGTATTTCAAATGATTGGGTTACCTCACTCTTTACATTCCAGCATTAATTTACAGTTCTATGTTGTATAGGAGAGAAAATTCCACACAAAGTGTGTTTTCCCATTGATTTAAATGCAAAAATTCCAGTTTTCTTTTTGTTATTTCTTAATTTCTATTAAAGCAACAGCCATGCCGTTTTTCAAACGGTTGGAGTACCTTGTTCATTACATTGTCGCAAAAATTAACAGTTCTATGTCGTATAGGCGAGAAAAAATCAGACAATGTGTGTGTTCCTACTGATTTTATGTAAAATCTCCATTTTTTTATATCTCAATTTCTATAAAAGCCACTTCCTTGCAGTCTTGCACATGATTGAAGTACCCTATTCCCTACATTCTAGCAAAAATTATATTTCCATGGCGTATAGAAGAGAAGATATCGCACAAAGTGTGTTTTTTCATTGATTTCAATGTAAAAACTCCATTTTTCTTTTTTCTATGTCTCAATTTCTATTAAAGCTACAGCCATGCCGTTTTGCACATGATTGGAGTACCTCACTCCCTACATTCCTGCAGAAATTTACAGTTCTATGTTATATAGGAGATAAAATATAGAACGATGTATTTTCCCATTGATATCAATTCAAAAACCATTTTTTTTGGCTATTTCTCAAATTCTATGAAAGCTACAGCCATGCCGTTTTGCACATGATTGGAGCTCTTCTGCTATATTCTCGAAAAAATTTATAGTTCTAAGTTTTATAAGAGAGAAAATATCGCACTTAGGGTTTTTCCAGCTGATTTCAATTTAAAAACTTCATTTTTATTTTTTTCTATATTTCAAATCCTATTAAAGCTTCAGCCATGCCGTTTTGCACATGATTGGAGAAACAAATTCCTAAAACTCTGGATAAAAGTTATGATTCTATTATGTATAGGAGGGAAAACATTGCTGAAAGTGTGTTTAATTCTTTATTTCAATATAAAAACTCTATTTTTCATTTTGCTATATCGCAATTTTTTTTAAAGCTACAGCCATTCCGTTTTCCAAATGATTGCAGCACTTCATTCCCAACATTCACACAAAATTTAAAATTCTATGTTGTATAGGAGATAAAATATCACACAAAGTATTTTTCCATTGATTTCAATTAAAAAACCATTTTTGTTTTAACTACATCTCAATTATTATTAAAGCTACAGCGATG
>JAAFCE010007938.1:0-13786 GCA_013389805.1 Trigoniulus corallinus
AAGGGCCAAATTGGCAGTTTGGGAATAGATTTTTTTCTAACATATTTTAAGTTCTTGTCAGCATGAGTTAAGCCTTTTGCTGGTCGTCTGCTGCAACTGTTTGTTTGCTTTTCAACGTTAGGAGCTCCATAATAAAATATGACTTTTGAGGATGAATCCAGATTGTTGGCTTCACTGCTGCATGGTAGACAAGCCACTGTCATTTTCTAATATTGTCATATATTAGTGAGGGTGGAAATTTTGTTGAGGAATGGCCCCAAAGGACCATGCCTCACTTGTGGTAAGGATATCTATCCATGGAGCATGGCTTTAAAATGCTTGACTTGTCTTTGCAAATCACATATTGATTGCATTAATGTAATGGCATCAGATGCACCACTGCTGGCTGAAATTTCAAATGTAGGAGTTGCCTATCAGTTACGATAGGCAGATATTTTTACCTCTCCATCAATGGAAGTGCCAACCTTGGCACCTGTGTTCTAGACCCTGCTTGTCTCTGTAGTGTCAAGGGCAATTACAGAGAGCCTTGCCCCTTTATTGGAACTCACTCAGGTCCTAAATGAGTACATGACCTCTAATAATGCTATCATGACAGAGCTTCAGCACTTATTCTCATAGCTATTAGCCTTTTGTGCTGAGATGGCGGCTGCAGTAACTGTAAGGAACCCAAGTATCTCATTTGCTGAGGTCTTATCTAGAGACAGGACTAACACCAGTAGAAATGCAGTGGCTTTCAACAATAACAATAGTGGTAGGAACTCTGTAAAACCATCTGGAGTCGAACGGCCAATTAGAGTTTCAGAGCCCTCGGCTTCCACATGCTCTAGTGACGCTATAGGTGCCATAGAGTAGCCCAGCCACCACTGAAGTGCACTGGTACCTTGAACTCCCTCCATACATTACATAAGTTGCCTTCTATATGATTTTTTATTACCTGACTGAATCCAGATGCTTCATTGGGCTTAATTGCCCAATTAAATACAAAGCATGACTCATATTCATCATTCTAAGTTAATTATATTGGCAAGGACCCAGTTTCATAAATGTCAATTGAGCTGTGGCCAGAAGATGTGCTCATTAAGATGTTTGTTGGCCCAATACACAAGTCAATGATTAAATCTAAATTGGCAATGGGGTCATCAGGAGAGTGTGATTCTGACACCACTGCTGCTAAGGTTTCCAGGGGGAGAGAGGATACCTCTCCAGTTTTGGGCTTAAAATGACTCCACATAACATTAGAGTATACTATCAAAATGTTAGAAGTTTACGTTCAAAAAGGGATACTTTTCTTGCCAATATTTCGTTGACACATTGTGATATTGTAGTGTTGTCAGAAACTTGGCTTTCTGGGGAGATCACTTCAGATTTATTCTTCCCACCTGCATATTTGGTCTTCTGGCAGGATAAGTCACCCTCTTATTTTGGTGGACTACTGGTGGCCATAAGTTGTAGGACTCTGGGCAATGACTGTAGTGCCTTCCCAAGTCTATGTATACAAGACCATGTGTTGGAAATATAATAAAATCCTACCAACCAAGGCCACTTAACATTAATAGCCTGTTATCTTTCTCCTGCCCTATCAACAGCTTAATTTACATCAGTGATGGATGCACTGACAATTAAGTTGACTGCACTGTCCCAAGTAATTGTGGTGGAGGATTTTAATGTCCCTCACATTGATTGGTGAGGGGCCACACCAAATTATTTTGGCACTATACAAACATCCAAGGCAAGGTCATTGATAGCACTTTCTACATTTACAAACCTCCCTCATTTAAATTCTGTTAAAAAATAGTATGGGTCGACTGTTGGACCTATGCTTCTCAGATATTTGAAGTGTAATAAGTGAGACAACACTTCCCCTCTCTAAACTGGACACATATCATCCAGCATTAATATATTAATTTGAATGGACACCCCAGAGGGAGGGATATTCCCAGGAACAACATGTATATTTTGATTGGTATGCTGGAAATTTCATCAAATGTTATCATAACTTGGCAAACTTCCAGAAGGAACAACAACTCCAAATTCAAGATCCAGCTGTTGCTGTTCAGGACTTTTATTCGATTCTATGGTCAGAAGTAGCAGCTTGTGTTCCTATAAAATGTAGAAGGGAACGTCACTGTCGTTACCCTTGCTGGTTTAGTGCTGAACTTATTAGACAGATAAAATGCAAGAGACGTCTTTTTTCACAAAATAAAGTGCCCCTCTCTTTTCCATAAACAGCGATTCTCGAGGGCAAGAGCAGAGGTAAAACGATTGCTCAGCCTGGCTCACCAGCAGTACTTAGCAATGCTACTCTCTGTGAAAAACTTGCCCCAAAATTTTTGGGCTGGTTGGAGGAGGCTGACAAAATGTAGAGATAAGGGGATATCTCTTCACTGGCAAAATCAGTGGATATCTCATCCTGTTCAGGTTTGCAACGCTTTTATTGCACATTATGCTGAGATGCAAAGGGGGTTCATGCCGATAACTAATATAATGGACTATCCTTTTTCAATTCCATCAGCAGGGGATAAATTGGAAATAAACGAAATACTATGCAGTAAAGTCAAGATAGCAATTAATAGGTTATAGCCATCCTTTGCATATGGACCTGACGGGCTCCCTCCATTGCTTATAAAGGCATATCATGACTTTTTATCTCCTGTTCTGGCAGGACTATTCTCAAAATGTTTGCAAGGGCGTTGCATCCCTAATATCTGGCATATGAGTCAGGTTTCACAAATCTTCATGAAGGGGTCTCACTGTGATGTACAAAGTTTCTGACCAATATCAATGCTCTCTCCTATAGCAAAGATTCTGGAAAAATCATTGCATTGAAATTGGCACTTTGGAGTAATCAGTTTAAACACTGATTAGCATGGCTTTTTCAAAAAGAGGTCCACCGAGACTAGATAAATAAGGACAGATAAATAAGGACTAGATAAACCGAGACAGGATAAATAAGGCGTTTAAGTAGAGGGGGCAGTTTGATACGATCTATTTAGATCTTTCCAATGCATTTGATCGAATTCCAATACCTCTCCTAGTATAAAAATTGTCTGAATATGGGTTTACAGGTAATTTGTAGGGTATATTAGAGCACTATTTGAGTCCAAGTGAGAACATGATTAGGGTAGGCCATTCTGTTAGTCAGAAAACATATATTCAAGAGGTGGGGTTGCAACAGGTTAGTTAGAAGCTCATTCAGATGGTGACTGATAATAGGTCAGAAAAATTGCTGAATGACTCCCTTAGCTATGTTGAGCACTGGATTACCTACAACAATTTGATTTTAAATCATAATAAAACTTTAATTATAATGATCATTTGGATATGGACTCCTGAGGTTTAACCATATACCTTCAGAGATGGCACACTAATCCATAGGAATGATGTAATACGTGATCTATATATTTGGCTGGATTAAAAATTGACGTTCTCACAACAGGTACACAATTTATATTTAAATGTCAGGAGAGCCTATCATGCCATCTCCTATAGGAGAGGAATTCAGAGCACCCCAGCCTTGCTGACTATGCTATTTCATGCTCTAATTCGACCTGTAGTCTCGTACTGTATCATGTGTTGGTCTGTGTCCAGCCTATCCCATTTGGAGAAGCTAATGAAAATGCGTGATAGAGCTTTAGCGTTCAGGGGCTCTACCACCATTAATGTTAAGAAAGGCTTCTGTGGAGCCAAAAAATTACCATTAATGAAATTCATAACATATTCATGTATGCTTTGGTTGTATAACTTTTTTCAAATAAGATAGACTGCTCTCACCTACTCAGGGCAATAGACATCTCAGTGCCAAGTCGCTGCTCTAGACCATAACATTTTTTTAAATATACAGGAGATAGGAATAATCATCTCTATATGGCACAAAGGGATTTCAATAACTTAGACCTCACCATCGATGATCTGTTAGCACCAATTAAGACCTTCAAAAAAAGTTACTTTCTCACCGCTATACTGAACTTCAGAGTGCAGGAATCTAGTTCATTAGCTCATCGGTATTATGAACACTGCTATGCTAGACCTATTTGATCTAATTCAATTACTTGTAATTTAGTTTGTTTCACCCTTTATCTCACGTAATGGTAAAATTATTGGACTACTATTTATTAATATTTTATGAACTTTGTTTTAAAATTTTTATATTGCTGGATCACTTTTATCCAGTATATCAATTTCATGTTCCAGGTTATGAGTTGTTTTAAATTTTCCCCTTATGTTTTTATTTTGCAGTCATATTTGTCTTGTAAGTCTTGTATTTCTGTTGTATCGTCTGTTGTTAGGGTTGTATTTAAGGTTTTATATTGCCCATCCCATCCCCTACTTAAGGGATTGCCTGTGTAGGGGATGTCAAGCAAATGAAACATTCACATTTCAATGTAAAAACTTCATTTCTCTTTTTGCTTTATCTCAATTTCTATTAAAGCTACAGCACATGATTGCAGTACCACATTTCAGATATTCTGTATAAAAGTTATTATGCTATTATGTATAGGAAAGAAAATATCGCAAAAAGTGTCTTTTCCCATTGATTTCAATGTAGAAACTCCATTTTTCTTTTTACTATATCTCAATTTCTACTATAGCTGCAGCCATGCTGTGTTGCACATGATTTGAGTACCACATTCCCTACTTTTTGACCAAAAATTGCAGTTTTATTACTTATAGGAGACAAAATGCACAAAGTGCGTTTTCCCATTGATATCAATGGAAAAACTTCATTTTGCTTCTTTTTGCTGTATCTCAATATCAATTCCCATATGCAATTCCCATACTTGCTCATTCAGGCAAAATGTAATATTTTTCAATTTCCAGTGCTTTTAGTCTTTGACTTCATTTGGCCACATATCTCTACTTCTATCAACATGACGCATCTAAATTTTTCCCAGTAGGGAAACTTTCCAGGATTTAACATTATTTGTCATTTTAAAACTCATATCCACTTTGCAAAGTAGTAATTTAAAAAAGAAGATGCATTTTACCATGAAAATTATGAGAAAAGTTATATATTTCACTCACATTTCTCTCCTGTACATGATTGCACTACATCATGCAAAGACAATATCAGTTAATTCTACTAAAATTTTTTGGAACGCTTCACCAATAATGGAATGAAGTATTCACATCAGTGATTTAAACCTCATTGACTCATGGCATAGTAGGGGAAATTTTCAACTTACAAATGACTTTGTACTGCACTTCTGATCTATGCCTTCAATGACATACCAATGAAGTTTAATTCCATGAAAATAGTGAAAATCGTTTGCTGTTACTGGTAGTAATTTACTTAAAACCTTTGTAGCTTAGGAGTGTTTAGCTTTCTGATCAGTTTGGTCATCTGGCATTGGTAAGCTATTGACCCATAACCAATCAGCAGTGATGAAAATTGATAGTTGCAATTTGGTATCACTTTTTTCAAACTAATCATCTACCGCACACCCTCCTCAGCCCAATGCAGGGTCAGATCTGTGAATTCAATTCATCTGCTCCTAACTGTCATCAACATACCCCATTCACCTCTCAAACAATGATGGCCATTTGTACCACCTGTTCCTTGTTGGACTTGCATTGCAATGTTTCAATGATTTAAAATATACAATAATAATGAAAGACAAGCAGCACAGTGCTAGAAATCTAAAGCTGATGTCTGCATTGATGATCTGCAGAAAGAAGTATGAGAATGGGCCCTTAAATGCTTGATATTTGCTGATGTTGGAAAGGTTTTGGAGTCCAAAATGCAGGCATGGTTGAATATCTGGAGGCCTGGTAGCCAGGGGGTGGAGAAGGGTGTGGGGATGATGATAACATGTTTAGTGCTGTGCATATAGCTTCTCAACTTACAAACAAATCATGTTATGACTAAACTGTTGGAAACAACTGTGGTCATAACTCAATGACTACCTGTAATTGTTAGTTTAATTTAGTTATCAATTGGCATAATTAAGTTCAAAGTGCGAGTAATATCTTAAATACTGGAATGGAAATTTATTAAACTGAAATCATTTTGTGAGTAAACCATTTGAGTATTGCATGTTGAACAACAGTAATTTTGTATCTAAGGTAAAAGGATATAAATTCAATAAAAAATAAGAGTTTAAATATGAAGAAAAAATTGGCTGGTTGTCAACAGTTGTGGCACAATTGGAACTTCATTTTTATCTGGTAACCACAGTTAAGCATTGTTGAGAAACATCAATGATTTCTCTACTCAATCACTTTTCATCTAACATAGGGTTGAATACAAAAGAGAAATAACGTTCAGTTTTGAGAACAAATTCTGTTTTTCAATATGTTGTTTGATGAAATGCATTTCATATATAAAATAATATAATTTTAGTTCTTCACATAATTCATAACATACATAAATTCTTTTTGCAATATTTTAATAAACAGTCACCTTTCTAGTATCATTCTATATTCTTATTTCCCAAAAGTTTCTGGGATAATTTCCATACTTGACATTACCACTTGATAGATAAGGGAGTGTTGGATAGTGTTTATTAACGTATGGTTACCATTCAAATATATGTACGCTATTATTAACCATCATTTATCTGGCATTCATGGACATAGTCCATCAATGACATTGAGCAAGTTCCTTCTGCAAATTTTCTTCACCTACACATTGCTGAATAGACAGTGTAAGTCATATGCAAATAAAATTAAATATAACATCTGACACCAGTTTTGGTTTTTAGTCCATATGTGTCTCTAAGTCTTGTAATTAATTACCCCCTGATGGGGAAATTACAAAACATGACAATGGGTTATTGATGATTTCAAAAGAGCCTTACAATCTCCCTGATGAAATGTATACAATTGAGAAGTCTGTAAGGGAGTGAATAGTTTGTAGCTGGCAGCCAAAAAAGCTGTATCTCAAATGCTTATTAATTACTCTTCCTCTGTTTGTTTTAGAATACAACCAATGTCAAAGACTACTTATTTGCAACTTAAACATCAATTAAGTTTTTTTATTTGAAAGTATCATTGCACAACTCCTGCCACTTCAGTTTACATTCTCCATCCACAGATTGTGTGCTATTCAAAACCAATAAAATTTCACCACATTTAGTTTGATTTGTATGATTTGGTATTGAGCTGTATTTGGATGTTTCTTTTTGTAGGATTGAGATGAAGTTGAAAGATGAAATGAAAAGATGTTTATTTATCTTATTTCACATTAATTTAGAAAATGGTTGATTACAGTTTGCTCTTTGCATCTATTAAAAACAGGTAGGCATTTAGAATAGTGTATGTTACATAGCACACCTATAAATAAAGGGTGAATCTTGGAGGAATCATAAGCCACTAAAGCAACAAAAGTGGAAGAAATGAGTACTACTAAATGTTTTGAACCAGTATTTAAAATTTATAGTAATGTTGAATAAACACATTATAAAGTAGAAGCCAAATTTAAGGGTGGGTATTTTTCAAAGGTCATGCAAAGGTTATTTATCAAGCATGATATATATTTGTGTGGAGCTTAGTTGTGTATCTCCATCCAATGCAAACAGATGGGCTTTAAAAATAGTACCAGGACTTGGTGACAGCTATAAATACTGGGGAGTCAGGGAGGAGTGCGATAATCCACAGTACAGCAATAAGAGGATTAAATAACAGACTCAAGCACATAAGGTGGAATGTGAAAAAAGCATCCCTACTGTGTCAGCCTCTTGAACAAAACTTATTCCAGTGAATTATCATTGCCTTTTATGTTATATATAAAAATGTTGAGCACTGGAATTTATTCATAAGGTTTATCTAGTATTAATAATATGACAAAAATTTATTAAGGAAGTATTCCAGGTTCAAAAACCTGATCTCAACTAATCACTGCTATTAGTCAGCATTGTGCAAGGGGAGTTCTATGATGGGTGACCACTTTTGCATTGTCAGACAACAAACTGAAGTTCTTAAATTTCTGATATTTTATTTAAGAGGTAATGATGACTTAAATTATAGAATTTTATACCAGTGGCCTACTCTTTTAGGATTCTAACTTTTTGTTTTCCATATTTATTCACAAACATATGTTTTCCTTTAGTAATAAATACTTTGCATAACCTCCCTTCCCTGCTCACCATTTAATTTTTAGTTATCACCTCGCCATAAACTTTCAGAAAAGCCAAATTTCTTTTCATAGATGTAAAATGTCAAATAAACTAATTGCTGCAGAGAATGTATTTAATCCCATACACCAGTTACACTTCAGTGATTCGAACAACTTGCCAATAGTGCTCCTAACACTAAATCCAGGTAAGATTATTAATTATTATTATAAGAATTATTCTGATGGATGAGAATTAGAATACTCCAAAACCAGTCCAATAACAATTGCAAAATAAAAATCCAATGCAATGAATGAATGTTACAAAATATATATATATATGTAGAACCCTTCTCCTTGGTAATAATGGAAGCAATGATAACTTATGATAATGAAGATATGTGTAGAAATTTTACTCCCTGATAAATTACTTATGTGTACATTAGGAGTAAAGTGTGTAAGAGGCTGGTTCAGAACCTTCAACCAGATATACCAGATACTTCCCATTGACAACAAGAAGATACCAACAGTGCTCTTTATACTAAATCCAGGCAAGATTCTTAACTAATGTGGGGGAAACATTATGTTAGATAATATTTAATAATCTCCAATGTGTTCCAAATAAGATTTTAAATTAAAAAACTATTGATAAAATGCAATGAATAAATGTGGCAAAATTCAAAAATGTAGAATCATTCACCTTTGTAATTATGGAGTGTGTGAATAAATACGTGCAGTACTTATATGTCAGTTTTTAAGGTGCAGATTTGGTTGGGTTATAGCTGCTGAAAATTCACTCCCTGATAAATAACTAATGTGTTCATTAACAGTTACAACTGTTAGAGGCTGGTACAGAATCTGGAATAACACCACCCCAGGATCACTATTGTGACCTCAAGCAGAGGCCATTACATTGCCATACTAAGTGGCATATTGGAGCTAAGAAGTAAAACTGATATTATGTATTTAATACGACAGTATTTCCACATTACTGAGCTTTCTGCACATTCCCCAAATTTCGGTTATTCCATTATTGCACAAATCACTTTTGTGTTTGTGAAGAATTTTCTGTAATAAATAATTTCTGTATTTTTCTGTTTACATGTATCTTTTTCAAACAACGCGCCATAATTAATATTGGAAATTGATCTGTGTATTTTAACCTTTTACAATGATGAAACAGCATTCACTTTAGGAATGCGGCTTTTTAAAAAAACAATTTCCTGATAACAAAGTGTTATCTCCATTCATCCCCCTTGAAGTAAAATGCATGAAATTCCAGATGCAACAAACTGTAACAGTTTCATGATGTGAGAAAATAACAAAAGGAAAGCTTAATGAAAATCAACAAATAGCAACAGGAATTTCTAAGTGATCACTCAACTTAGTACTACACTTGTCCAACGTTGCATAACTACAGTAACCAGATAAGAATGGGCAATTTCAACATAGCATGATCATTTGCAAACATAACGTAAATTTGACTGCTGTTTCTTAATTAATGAATTATTTATTATTACAATTACAAAATTCTTATCAACTACATGAAGTACACAACTTTCTTAAATTTGAAATAACAGACAATGATGATTGAAATTATAGAATGTAATGCAAATTGTCTACTCTTTGTGGATTCTATCTTTTTGTTTCCATATTTCATCACCTATTTATTTCTATTGTGAAGATTACTTCTGGAAACTTCTCCTCCCCATTCACTGTTATATTTCTAGTTATCCCGTCCTCAAGTACCTTTTCAAACCGCCTAACATCTTTAAGCAGGTGTAAATTACTAAATTCACTAATTGCTATGGAGAATGTATTTAGGCCAATGTGCAACTTATATTCCAAAATGCTCACAAAATACTAATAGTACTCTTCATGGTAAATCAAGTTGACATACAAAACAATTGTGTAGAAAATATGACGTTACATATTAATAAAATACTCCAAACCTTTTTCAATAAGATTTTTAAATTACTCTGGCAGTTAAAAATTTAACTGCTGGAGTAAACTATTTTAAAATAGGCCAATCACTAGGAAATCATTATTTTATACAAGTTAGGGGACTGCCTCAGGGCAGCATGTTGAGCCCCTTTCTGTTTAATATCTATATAAATGATTTGTACAACAACATCAACCCAGAGATAATGTGTTAAGCATTTGCTGATTACCAAAAAATAAGCAAAATGTCAAATAATTGGTCATCAGCAACTACGTTAAACCAATGATTGCATGAGGTGGAACGCTGGTTGATCTCTAATGAACTTTCACTAAATAAAGAAAAGACATGCGTTTGTTCCTTTAACTGGTTTCAGGCTACTATATCTTATCCATATACCTTTATCGATGGATCTTTAGTTCCAAGGGTTTCAATAGTGAATGACTTTGGAGTCTATATGGATATGTTCCTTACCTTCTATTTCCACCTCCCGCAATCATATCTTAATGTAAAAAGAGCTTATTTTGCAATCTGCGCTACAAAAAAAATAAACCAATTCCCAGCATCGCATCTTGCTCTGTTTTCTAGTTTAATAAAACCACAAATCTTGTATGCAATAAATTGCCGGTAAGTCTGCAGTCGTACTCACCTCCTGAAGATATCTAAGTTTTATAATAAGGTGACAAAATGCACATTGCCAACTTCTAGGCCTGATTTTTGAACTCCAAATAATCCCTCTCTGAATAATTTAACCTTGAAAAACACTATCATTTACTTTAGAATCTTATGGCTCTATCGTCATTGGAAAGGCATAATAGATTGCCAACAGTTACTTGGGCAGCTCATGATTGCTATCCCTAGAAGAGACCTAAGGCAAAGTTGTTACTTCAAATATGTGGGTGACCTGAACAACAACATCTATCGGGCTCAGAGAGATTTCAATACACTTGGTTTAACAATTGATGACCTGACTTTATCCAGGCAGGTATTGAAGGCAGAGGTATTACAGCTTTTAGGGCAAAATTACTGATGTTTAGTGGATTTGATGTATTTATATCCTCCATTTTATATTATACACAACATTTAAAATTTTAAAAGTTAATAATTTATACCTTATTTATTTATTTTGGCACTATGTCCCCTGTTTTTATTTTATTAGAACTTTATCTACGTTTTATCATAGTTTCTACAATTGTCTTAAATTAAGTAGAGATCGTAACTCACATTAAGTGATTATTTAGCCCTATTACGTGATACCCCCACCAACTAATCCCCCCTCATAGCTCCATTCCCATCAACTACAAAATGGCTTGCCTGTTTAGTGCAGGTAAAACAGTAATTAAATAGTAATATAAATAGTAAATTTCTGTATCTGAATTTCTATTAAGGCTACAGCCATTACATTTTAAACCAAAGTAGACTACCGCATTCCCTACATTCTTGCAAAAACTTACAGTTCCATGTTGTATAGGAGAGAAAATACCACACAAAGTGTGTTTTGCCATTGATTTCAAGGGAAAAACTCAATTTTTCTTCTTGCTATATCTCAATTTCTATTGAAGCTACAGCCATGCCATGTTGCTAATGATTTAAGTACCTCATTCCCTACATTCTCAAAAAAATTTACAGTTTGATGTTGCATAGGTGAGAAAATATAACACAAAGTGTGTTTTCCCATTGATTTAAATTTAAAAACTCCATTTTTCTTTTTTATACATCTAAATTTTTATTAAAGCTAAAGCCATGCCATTTTGCACATGATTGAAGTACACCATTCCCTATATTCTCGCAGAAATATACAGTTCTATGTTGTATAGAAGAGAAAATATCGCACAAAGTGTATTTTCCCATTGATTTCAATCTAAAAACTCCATTTTTCTTTTTTCTATATATCGATTTCTAATAAAGCTACATCTATGCCGTTTTGCACATGACTGGAGTACCTCATTCCCTACATTCTCGCCAAAACTTACAGTTCCATGTTGTATAGGAGAGAAAAATATCACACATTGCATTTTCCTATTGATTTCAATGTAAAAAATTAAATTTTTCTTTTTGCTACATCTCACATTTAATTAAAGCTACAGCCATGCCGTTTTGCACATGCTTGGAGTACCTCCTTCCCTGCATTCTTAAAAAAATTTACAGTTTTACGTTGTATAGGAGAGGAAATATTGCACAATGTGTGTTTTCAAATTCATTTTAATGTAAAAACTCCATTTTTCTTTTTGCTATATCTCAATTTCTATTAAAGCTGTAGCCAAGCCCTTTTGCACATGATTAGAGTACCACACTTCCCACAATCTAGCGAAATTTGCATTTCTATCACGTATAGTAGACAAAATGCACAAAGTTCGTTTTCTCATTGATATCAATGAAAAAAATTCATTTTTAATTTTGCTATATCTCAATTTCTTTTAAAGCTTCAGCCATGCTGTTTTGCACATGATTGGAGTAAAACATTCACTTCATTCTGTCCAAAATTTGTGGTTCTGTTATGTATATGAAAGAAAATATTGCACAAAGTGTGATTTCCCATTGATTTCAAAGGAAAAACTCCGTTTTTCTTTTTTCGATATATCTCAATTTCTATTAAATCAACACCCACGCGGTATTTCAAATGATTGGGTTACCTCACTCTTTACATTCCAGCATTAATTTACAGTTCTATGTTGTATAGGAGAGAAAATTCCACACAAAGTGTGTTTTCCCATTGATTTAAATGCAAAAATTCCAGTTTTCTTTTTGTTATTTCTTAATTTCTATTAAAGCAACAGCCATGCCGTTTTTCAAACGGTTGGAGTACCTTGTTCATTACATTGTCGCAAAAATTAAGAGTTCTATGTCGTATAGGCGAGAAAAAATCAGACAATGTGTGTGTTCCTACTGATTTTATGTAAAATCTCCATTTTTTTATATCTCAATTTCTATAAAAGCCACTTCCTTGCTGTCTTGCACATGATTGAAGTACCCTATTCCCTACATTCTAGCAAAAATTATATTTCCATGGCGTATAGAAGAGAAGATATCGCACAAAGTGTGTTTTTTCATTGATTTCAATGTAAAAACTCCATTTTTCTTTTTTCTATGTCTCAATTTCTATTAAAGCTACAGCCACGCCGTTTTGCACATGATTGGAGTACCTCACTCCCTACATTCCTGCAGAAATTTACAGTTCTATGTTATATAGGAGATAAAATATAGAACGATGTATTTTCCCATTGATATCAATTCAAAAACCATTTTTTTTGGCTATTTCTCAAATTCTATGAAAGCTACAGCCATGCCGTTTTGCACATGATTGGAGCTCTTCTGCTATATTCTCGAAAAAATTTATAGTTCTAAGTTTTATAAGAGAGAAAATATCGCACTTAGGGTTTTTCCAGCTGATTTCAATTTAAAAACTTCATTTTTATTTTTTTCTATATTTCAAATCCTATTAAAGCTTCAGCCATGCCGTTTTGCACATGATTGGAGAAACAAATTCCTAAAACTCTGGATAAAAGTTATGATTCTATTATGTATAGGAGGGAAAACATTGCTGAAAGTGTGTTTAATTCTTTATTTCAATATAAAAACTCTATTTTTCATTTTGCTATATCGCAATTTTTTTTAAAGCTACAGCCATTCCGTTTTCCAAATGATTGCAGCACTTCATTCCCAACATTCACACAAAATTTAAAATTCTATGTTGTATAGGAGATAAAATATCACACAAAGTATTTTTCCATTGATTTCAATTAAAAAACCATTTTTGTTTTAACTACATCTCAATTATTATTAAAGCTACAGCGATG
>JAAFCE010007940.1:0-12775 GCA_013389805.1 Trigoniulus corallinus
AATAAGTCGAATTATGAAGAGATGTGACTAATGATTGCAGCCTGCTATTGTAACCCACTTATTATCACCCTGAAGACGACAAAGGAATACAGCATCTTTGTTGGACCTCCCGATAAGGTCCAATGTCGTCTCCTGACAGTAGGTCCCTTTAAAGGCAGGCGATCAATAAGTATGACCCATTAAACAAATGAGTTACCAACTAAGCGTTTGTACTCTGTCCCGTCCTGACAGAAGACATTCAAACTACTCGTGTACAATTAGGTTAATGAAGACCAATGTCCCCACACTGGTACTATGATATCAGGCCCATAAAGTTGGGAGATTAGACATCAATTCGTTTGTCCCATTAGGGAATCCTTGATTGGGACCATAAGGAGTGTCACAACAGTTCCTGCGTTAAACAGTGGCATTCGAAAAGCCTTGAAAATGCCACACTGGTACTATATCAGGCCCGTAGAGTTGGGAGATTAGACATCAATTCTCTTGTCCCATTAGGGAATCCGTGATTGGGACCGTAAGGAGTGTCACAACAGTTCCTGCGTTAAACAGTGGCACTCGAAAAGCCTTGAAAATGTATTACAGGAACTCATGATTAATGGACCTCTTGAACTTCCCCCTTCTCCCTTTATAAAAACCTTATTCGCATCATTAACAGTACCGAATGACCTTATGAATACCTTCCTAAGATGTGACCCACGCTGTGTCCCCGTAGTCCAAGCATATCGAGGAGGGTGCTCCATGCTCCATTCCCACCTCAACAATGCGCATGCTCTTCAAACCGCATTATCCTCTTATTATCTCCTGTGTTCAAGGTGGCAAATCCCTCAAATGACCAATCATCGAACAATTCTTCATCAGACAGGCCGGGTACAATGGGCAATCAGGGTCAACGTCATTACTCATTGAGGAGGTCCATTTTAGAAAAGGTTTTACAGATTTATTGTGGCTAATAATATAACCGGAACTAGGGTGTAAACATGCCGCTACCTCTTCTTATCCCATCAAAACGAGATCAACTTCCCCACATGTCTCCCGCCGGTCATTTATGGAATTCCACACCACCTGCTTTCTGATAGGCAAGTGCTTATGTGGTAAAAGGTTCCATCCCTAAGGTGACTGCCCATACGCCTTACGCCATTTCTTTCTTAGAGCAGGTGATTTAATGGACCCTCTCCAGGAAATATATTATAGAGACGGCAACTACAGATCCTACTGGGACAACAGTATCCTGCTGCTAACCTTGTAACAGTAGGATCGCTGGTCGACAACGATTGGGGTCAATTCCAGAGATTAGAGACGAAGGGGGTCAAGTCCTGTTTGGTGTTTATGATGTCACCTGCACGTAACGGTAAGACCACTAGTCCAGCCTAAATGGGGTCAGGTTCAAAGGTTCCTTGGCTTTCCAATGGCTTGAAGATGAGACCAAGTCTTCTAATTCCGCACTGCCGAGGGCATCAGTGAAATGCCTAGTTTTTTTGGAGATAACTTTGCCTTTCTCCACCCCTTTTATACATCTACGTTTTAGACATTCCTTAGGATAAGAGGGGCCAGGATTTTCTTAACTCTTCTTTATCACGTAAGAATTGAAAGTTTCGTGGGGAGGGGGGAAGACTGGCCAAACCTACAATCTTAAAAATAAACACAAAATTACTAAGAAATGCTTTTGGTCCCTCGCTTTTGGCAGAAAAAAAAAATGTTTAATGTTAATACCACGATACCACGAAAAAGTCCCAAAAAAATAATGGCATCGACCAGATTTGCCATTGGAACTACCACACACAAAGTTGCCCCATAACAAGTAGCAGGACTGTCGCCATCATTTTGAGAGGAACTGAGAGGGAGAGAGGGGCGAAGGGAGGCCAGTAGGCAAGAGACAGCAGCAAGCAGAGCAGAAGAGGAGAACAGGGGGTAAGTAACTTTGCTAGAGTGCTATTTTTGAGGTAGGAAGGCTAAAAAAAGTTGGTTGGGGTCGGCCAATGGCACTTATTACCCCTTGAGGCAGACGTCAGCGTGCCAAAAACTATCCCACTACTACTATTATATAAAGACTATTAATTTTAACATGATTACATGAAAGAGGCCAATGGCCCTAGAAACGGCACAGTTGTCAGCAAGCGACTGAGTTGCCGCCATTGCCACCATCACCACTTAACTTCAGGGAATATTCAGGTGGTCGGCCATAACCTGCTTCGAAGCCTAAGAATCTAATTCCTGTTTGGGACAAGTGACCACTTTTACCTACCGCTGTTCCATTATTTGTTGTTTGTTGGTGTTTTTAGGTCCCTTCAACTACAAGGTCATTAGAGCTCCGTCCACAGCATAGTTCTTATGCAGAGACTGCACAGACACTACACTAATGCGACGATTTTTGGGTATTAGCAGTACCCAGTTTTCCCAAGCGGCCACCCATGTTAGTACTAGCTGGAGTTGTGCTGCTTAACTTCAGTGATCAGACGAAAACTTGTGTGTCCAACGCAATTCGCCGCTCCCCCGCCGTTCCATACCCAAACACCTATGTACTCAGATGGGGCAACTTGTAAAAACTCCCATAGAAAACATGACAGCGATCATCCCTCATTTCCCTTTCCTTTGATTAGTTTGTGGGTTGGGTGTAAGCCAGGCAGCCATATCAGGTCAACCCCTTAGGAGGCTGCCCGCGGGAGATGAGGAGGTAGGTGAAAGGAGGAGGAAGAGGGTTAATTTGCAGCACCCAACGTTCTTTACCAACCACCCAAGTTGGTATTGACGTGGGTGTGCGCTGCTTAACTTCAGTGATCTAACGGGAACTGGTGTTTCCAACGCAACTTGGCCGCACTGTACGCAACTTGGCCGCTGCCAAACTGCCACCGAAGGAATGCGCACTTTTCAATAGCCGGGCCATGAGATAATGCTGCATAAATCTCGACGTGCTTGTCAGAGTTGCAGGATCGATCCTAGGACATTGCGGATGGTGTGGTTTCTTTCGAGTAAGAAAGAAAAGGGAGGTCCCGATTTCGCGTTTCGTCGGATGGAAAGCTGTACTCCCATATAGATGTGTGTGCGATGTTACCACTGCATGGAGAAGAACCCCAGGGAGCGGAAATTGCGTTGGACACACCAGTTCTCGTCTGATCACTGAAGTTAACCAACGCATCCCCAGTTAGTACTAACATGGGTGGTGGCTTAGGAAAACTGGGTACCGCTAGTATCCAAAAATCGTCGCATTAGTGTAGTGTCTGTGCAGTCTCTGCATCAGAACTAGACAGTGGACGGGGCTCTAATGACCTTTGTAGTTGACGGGCCCTAAAACACCAATGAACAAACGAAATGGAGAAGAACCCTTTCTACTTGAGGTAAAACAGACGTGTAGATCGCCAGTTTCCCAGGTGTTGAAGATCGCCCCTACCCTGATGTCGGCACATCACTTCCAGGCCTACACTTAAAAAAACCAAACCAACCGAGTGTGGCCAAGTGTTACAGCCATAATGGCATTAATCAATCAACCTGGATAACACGGGTGGTGTGGGGTGGAATTTGAGTGGGAATTCACCAGGTAAAACTACCAAAAAAATTGGTAGTTATGTAGTTAAGAGGTTCATGTCCTCGACGCCAGTCAGCTTCGGCGCCCATTACTCTAATCTGGAAAAAGGTGAAATGCGGGGGAGTTGTGGAGTTGTCGGAGGGGGGCGGAATGTAGGAGAGAGAAGGGAGAAGGGGAGAGGGAATTCTGGAGAAGCTTTGAGGTTGTCCACCGCAGTTCACGCCACAAGGCACATGGGGTATTTCTCACATTCCGATCAAGGACGTCACACCGTCCCGCCATTATTCCTACCTATAGTATAACTCTTCTGAACTTGGGTGCTGCTATTATGTAGCTTTTGTCCTGTTTATATAGTAATCTACATTTTTTTGTTCAATTTCTTTCTGTGGCGCCAATTTTTTCCCCCCACCAACTCGTCCAATTGTCCCACAAAAAAAATATTTTTATTTACCCACCAGTTTTAAATGGTGTTGCTTTAGGAAACAGGATGGGATGCTTGGGCAGGGTGGTGCACAGAGAGGAATATTTCTGAGTTGTCCTCGACTGAAACAAAGGGAGTAAGATTAAGGTGCAACCCCCTTCATCGTACCCCTCCACCATATCACATTCCGCCACGTACGGACTAAAAATTACTTCAGGCGTTTCAGAAAGCGACGAGAGGACAAGGAGGGGGAAAGTCAGGACAGGCATTCGGGGTTTCTCCTTATTACTCACAGGAACGACACTTTTGATGGCGACTCAGCGATAAGAGTGCCGCCGTGCGGCACTATTTCAAAACAACATAATTTGGAAATATGTGTCGCCTACAATTTATTAACTGCCCACAACAGTGGACACTACTAAAAAGGTTCTCACGGTGTTTGTTCCAACGATTCAAATGGGTGGTTTTCGTGTCCTACCTGTCAGTTCTCCTTTTATCGGCCACTGAAACACGCCCCTAGAATCGAAGGCTACAACTGTAGCATACAGTAACCCCCCCACCTATCATATTACACAGTGACAGCAACGTTTATTATATTTTGATGGTGGCCCACTCTTGTTGTGCACCAACAGAGGGTGCAGTAGTACGCAGTTGGGTCAGTGGTCCAGTAACAAGCGCTTTACGTTGCTACATATGCAATTTATTTCGTCTGTGTTACGCCCACCGCAGGTGCTTCCTTCGGACGAAAGGAATGCCACAAATGGGCCTTAAGTCGGACAGGAAGTGCCGTGCGTGGTGTGTACTGCGCCAACTGCTCATTAGGGGAACCCTGCAGATAAAAACAGGAAGGTCGCACATACACCACACTGTGTGCCTGACTATTCAATCCAGGAACCCACACGGTGCAATCGCCCTCCATTTGTGAGCTAACAGAAAACTAATGAAAGGTCCCATCTGACGAATGGTGCAATCGGCGCTTCCCACCCTTTCGCCCGAAAGAAGCCAACACTCGACCAGGATCGAACTTGCAACCCTGGACAAATAAGCACTATTGGACCACTAAAGAACTATGGGCCTCAACATCTGTCAATGCACTTTCTGCGCAGAATGCTTTCACATTGTTTGTTGGTGTTTTAGGGCCCTTCAACTACAAGGCCATCAGTGCCCCGTCCACAGTGTAGTTCTGATGCAGAGACTGCACAGACACTATACTAATGAGACGATTTTTGGATACTAGCGGTACCCAGTTTTCTCAAGTGGTCACCCATGTCAGTACTAGCTGGGGTTTCGTTGCTTAACTTCAGTGATCAGACGAGAACTGGTTGTGTCCAACGCAATTCGCTGCTCTCCCAATGCTTTCACAGCACCTGATTAGATTAGATTGATTTTCATGTGTTGGGGTGTAAGCCAAGCAGCCATGACAGGCCGAACCCTTAGGAGGCTGCTCGCGGGAGATGAGGAGGTAGGTACAGAGGATTAGGAGAGGGGAAATTTGCAGCACCCAACGTTCTTTACCAACCACCCATGTTGGTAATGACCCTGAAAGAAATGGTCCCAAATGCCTCAATTCAGATTAAAATAACTGCAAACACCCGGTGTCTTCTGGACCGGGCAAATCTGGCACTGGTCCTTAGACCTCTGAAACTGATGCCACCGGATGACGTCAACCAAACTGACGGGGCAGCACTTTATCAAAAAAACTTCAAGAACATTCCTTAACAAGTTACATACGTATATTACGTGAACTTTCCTACAGCTAAATATGTGCAGGGTCATCCGAAAATGCCCCGCACACAAACGACGACTTCAACATCTCAATGAACTGCATCACTTTATATAACATATGCAACTAAAAAAAACATTCAAAACCACGCAACCTTTTTCAGGGTGATGACATTTCAACCGCCGAAAAATGAGAGGTTGAGAAGGGAATTGGGTAGGGTAGGGAGAGTTTTGCTCCCGCGGGGTCACCCACGTTCCTGAATCTCAAAATCCAACCAGTTATGAGATATAAAAAAATTTATTTTTAGAAAAATTATGCAAATCCAGAGAAGGCAACAACAACCATTACAAAAAAAAAAAGATTAATAACCGCAGAAACGAGTTTTGTCGAAGAAACCAAAAATATACATGAAAGCGAGTCTTAAAACTGTTACCGGGCAGTTTGGCCCCCCTCCTCCTCCTCCTCCTCACGATATCCAATTCTGCAGAAAGATAAGGACGAGGGGAGAAAGAAAGAAAAGAAGGAAGGGGTTGGGTTGAGGACAAATTACATTTTCAACCTTCAGGATATAACACAGAAGTGTCTCAAAACTAGTCCTCCTTGAAGTACATTTTCAACTTTAGGTCCTTAAGACCAAGCCCTCACCAAAGCCCTACACACACCTACCTTCCAACATTCCTAAGACTCAGCTAGGGCCAAGTTCTTCGCAGTCTATTCTACGGATACCTCTGCATAACACCAGATGGGGTGAATAATTTCCCTCGCATGTATTAAATTTTGTGATCAACAACAACTGCTCAAAGGACTGCTGAGGTCCCTTCATACCTTCAAAAAAAAGGCTCAACCCTGTGGTCCTTTGTTAGTTCAGCTCTTAGCAAGTAGCTAGAGTACGAATACCGTGTTATAAGTACATATTTATACAAAGGTCCTTTCCACCATTCATCCTCGCCCATTTCTGACATTTTCAAGGTTGGTTATTGTGGAAATACTTTGAATGGGCCACCGCCAACTGAATGGAACAGTAAATAGAACAGGAGAGAAGAGGGGCTGCTGATGGATAGGTCCTGATAATAATATGACTTTTGAAAGGACCAAGAAGGAGAAACCGATACAAGGGAGCTGCAAGTTTGGGCTACTGGTTATTGAGGTCTTAAGAGAGAGAGAATACATTCAACTTCAAAACTACTTATCGCGTGTTTGAATTTCTACTTTTTCGGCCATTCAAGGGGGCGAAAATACCCCAACAAAACATTTCAAAGGAACCCCTTAAAATGGCGGAAATGGGGGACGAAGGTCGCTAAAGGACACGGCCTTCATAACGTCACAGATACAGAGTGCCCAATAAAAGCTGATCAAATGTTGCCTCATTTGCCTTACTGGCGGAAAGGAATTCTCACTTTTGAACCCCCCCCCTCGGTTGCTTGCTTGTTGGTGTTTTAGGGCCCTTCAACTACAAGGTCATTAGAGCCCCGTCCACAGTGTAGTTCTTATGCAGAGACTGCACAAACACTACACAAATGTGACGATTTCTGGGTATAGCAGTACCCAGTTTTCCCAAGCGGACACCCATGTCAGTACTAGCTGGGGTTGTGTTGCTTAACTTCAGTGATCAGACGAGAACTGGTGTGTCCAACACAATTCGCCACTCACTACCCCCTTCAGTACTAAAGTCCGGTAGTAAGGTTCAATTTCAGCTGGTGTGGAGTTAAAATTCTATTCATTTGGTCATTCAACACTGGATCAGGTCCAAAGCGGGGATGCAGGCTAGTGGAAGCACCCGGGGCAGAGGTAGACCAAAGCAGATATCGCAGCAGGTTGTACGAAATAAGAGATATGCGGGAGTGGAGGGCTAGAACCTGTAGACTCGACCCTGCCACAAGGGATGATGATGATCATTTAAGATTGGCGCATTTACTCCTCCACGTGTAGGAATTCGCCCCCTGACGTTGGTGGAGAAAAAGTGTCCCAACGAAGAAAAATATGCGTCATCGAGGCGATTTTCTCTGATTCCACACGAGCGTTGTCCTGGATGGGATGTAAACCAGTAGCCTGGTGAGACCGGTGCTGCACGCAAAATGGGTGGGCAAAATGATCAGGTGCAGTAGCTCGTCATTGTCAAAATATTTTCAGAGCACATGAACCAAATAAACCAACCCAAATCCAGGTGCAGGACTTTATCCCTGTCATCATGATCATACAATTGTCCCGCTTGAGGCAGGGTTGGGTTTGCAGGTTCTACCCCTCCACTCCCGCCTATCGCCCACCAGGTCCCCGTCCACCGCAAACACTACCATGTCTTTACGTACAACCTGCTCCCCCGTCTGACTTGATCTTCCCCTGCCCCTTGTCCCCTGCCTCTCAGAGATTGCAGGATAACCACGATTTCTGAAGTTCAGCTCGACCAGGATCGAATCTGCATGCATGCATTTCAAAAACTCGAAACGTAAATTGACCCTATTATTAAAGCTCGAAAGCTTTTTTTCTGTAGTCATGAGCATTTTTCAACTGCCCACAGAGATAATTTGAATCCTTAACGAACTTCGAGAGGCAAGTTTTGGAAAAAAGAGGCGAACAAAAATTTTGAACATTCATGCTTCATCCACCTTACAAGAATTTCAATCTCTTCATGATTATGCCCCAGTAGTATCAATCTGATTTACTCCATTTTTTATATCTAATCTCTGAACTCGTCTATCCTGCCTAGACGGGGATGAAGGGAAGGGGGCAGGCGGGCAGTCAGATCCCTAATATTTGGAGCCAACCGAAAAGTTAGAGGTGGAGAAAAAAAACCTTACATCTTCCTCAGGGGTCAAACGTAAACCGTCGATATCATCTTTGGTTTTGCAGAAGCTCAATGAACTTTGTTGAATGCCCAAAATCCCCACAGCCATCAGACAGTACGAAGAAAGCGGCCGACTCCCAGGAACCATTTTGGTACCCAAAAGTTAATCATCCCTTTAAGATTTTTTTTCGCCTAGTAACAAAAACAACAAAACAGGTCTCGTCGCCATCATCATCTTCCTCCTTTTCCATTCCCTTTCCACCAGGAGTACATCAAAAACTGCACCACTTGTCATGACACCTGTGCCTGGCACCGGAGTACCATATTTTGGCCTATTGAATCCCTTCATTATAGTAAAGAAGAATTAATCCTAATCTTTTCCTTATCCTAACGCTGAATCGGGAACCCCGGAAACACATGGGCGAACAATCTGGGAACAACGTCTTTAGAGAGGGGACGACCTCCTACACCTTAAGGTTTTCTGACTTGCCTATATACTCCATGTAGTAAGGAGTGCAGGTGTGACATGATCGGGAGCGGCGAGTTGCGTTGGACACACCAGTTCTCGTCTGATCACTGAAGTTAAGCAACGCAAGCCCAGTTAGTACTGACATGGGTGGTCGCTCAGGAAAGCTGGGTACTGCTAATACCCAATAATCGTCGCATTAGTGTAGTGTCTGTGCAGTATATGCATTAGAACTATACAGTGGACGGGTCTCTAATGACCTCGTAGTTGATGGGACCTTAAACTCCAACAAACAACAAGTGACATGATCCACACCACCTGAGACTACCGCTAAGCGTCCCATCCACTTCGATCTGAATCGAACCCGCACACACCATCACCAACCTAATGTTGCAACCACTACGCTTATTTATCGTTGACCTATTTTTATTCATTGGGGTACCTTTCCTTCACCCATGCTAGGAACGAGTAATGCGGTTACTCCATGTAGTACGGGGTCTTATGCGTGCAGGTGACATCGCATACACCACACGGGGTCACGACTTACTTCCCAGGATCAGGCCTGGTACCACCGACGCAGTAGTGCAGCCCACCACCTCTGGGTCACCGAGAGCGACAACAATTGTTATGATATCCTGTCGGCGGCTAATCTCGTCAAAGCCACCGCCCACAGGTGTCCTGTACGAGCCTCGATAACTAAATTGAAGTGATGGTGGCCAGGTTCAAATTGCAGCTATGATTGAAGGGTTCCTTCAGAACGAGATGGCTTCAGAATAAGTCCCACTGTCCCATGGAGAGTTTCTGCTCCTTGCACCTAAAAGGAACCTCTCTACCCGGAGTATGAACGTGTAGATCCCATTTTCTAGAGGTCGCGCTGCTGAAATGAACAGGGGTTAGGTCTCGAGTGTTTTTCATCACTTCCAGGCAATTTGTACATCCCAGTTTAGTCTTTCATTCCCTATTCCGGATATTCCTGGGTAGGTTCATATCTCTGGTCCACTTGTACTGCGGAATCTTCATAATGCAGGTCAGAGACCTTTTGAAGCGCAGACAAGCTCCAAACGTTGCCAGGTCATCCCCACAGGACGAAAGTACTAGGGGAGAAAAGGTTCCTGTGGCTTGAGCATCAACTGGGAGTAGACAACGAAACAACAAAAAAGGTTTTTTGTGGATAAATTCAGCAGCTCACAAAAAATAAACAATAACCAAAAAGTGACTTTGTGTAGAGATAGCTCTCGGGCCCCTCCTGTTCTTCCAGGTAACGTGGGGTTGATTGAATACAACATTCTAAGGAGTAGGATAACGGTGGCCATTGTTTCTAGATGACCAGAAATATTTTCTCATATTTTTTGCGAGGGTGGAATATAATACGTTTGGAATTAGATGATAAAAGACAAGAGCAAGGATGGGGTGAGGATGAAGGGGAAGGGGAAAGGTAAGGAAGTCTTCAGAGGCACCTTCATGTGACCCTCAAAACACAAGTTGGGTCGAGATCCTAACATTACTTGTTCATATCAAACTACCACAGTAGTGCTCCTCACCCCCTCTCCCTTGACCTCCAATAACTGATCTTAACAATAGCAAAGCGGACCCCCCCTCTTTGCGACTGTTTCTCAAATGCATATCCATTCCACGTAAATTTAGCCAACCCTGTTCTACTTGATTACAGGGGAAAAAAATCCACGAAAAAGTTGCAACATCCATACAATTCTTCCTTCATCCCTGCCCAAGGCCCTCTATGACGGGAGGCACGTGCATGAGATGGGAAGTAGAACCTGGTACTACACCATTACTTTCCATTCAATGCCCTTGTCATGCACCTAGCCCGAAAGAATGCATGGACCTCACTCTTGCCCTAATCAACCAACCTTAAATCAACCTTTGCGCTGAGGTTGTCAACTCGTGAGGTCCTTTGAGGGCATCAGAAAAGGGCAAGTCATAAAATATGGGAAAACGCACCGATCTACCTAACACATAGAAACTGGAAAATTCGACCACATTTCCCCGACGAAAATTGCCCCAACTCTGAAATGACCTTTAGCCCAAAATAGTTCATGAGCATAAAGCCTGAGGTAAACATGAGTTATTAAAATAATCAGCTAACTACATCAAAATTCCGTCTCAGCAGCTTGTGAATTGTGTTACTGGCACAAATGGGTACCCGACCCTGTCATAGGAGGAAAACAGGTTAGGAACTATGAGGCGCGATGACAGTATATTAGTGATGATATCATAAAGTACTTACTAGTTACTTCCCATCGGAATACAGCTGCCCCAATGGAGACACCAGTTCTCGTCTGATCACTGAAGTTAGGCAACGCTACGTCAGCTAGTACTAACACGGGTGGCCGCTTGGGAAAACTGGGTACTGCTAACACTCAATAATCTTCGCATTAGTGTGGTGTCAGTGCAGTCTCTGCACTAGAACTATGCAGTGGACGGGACTCTAATGACCTTGTAGTTGAAGGGCGCTAAAATACCAACGAAACAGATGCCCCAAGTAAAAACCCCACCCACCCCGGGCCTGGATCAAGTCTGGAAACCAGTTTACTACAACTTGAATGGTTTTGTTTTCTGCTTACAATTTATGTTGGGTCGACCGTAAAAGGAGAGAGAAGGGGTAAGGGGGGGGGGGGGGGGTGAGCAGGTGCACCATCTTTATTTATGGTGAAAAAAACATGGTATACACATGGCCGGATAAGATAAGACACCCACAAGCTTAGTGACCTTAATAAGGAGAGTCAATCACTACAATATCTGCTTCAACAACCCCAGGTTGGTGTGTTCACCACCACCTTTAGGCAGTCTGTCACCCAATTTCTTCACTTGAAGTGCACCATTTCGCGCCCCCGATATTTAAACGTTGTATGTTTACATTACCCCCTAGTTAATCGCCTCATTTGCATACATCGAATTAGCACAAATTATTTCTGAAGTGAACTTTAATCAACGACCGATACGTTTAAGATAAACATGGCATTGCCATACCTGATTAAAAAGTCAGTTGCAGATAAAAACACCATACTGAGTGACAATAATTTATAACCCATTTTATAAAAAAAACTTTCCAATGCACCTTGGGAGGGCGGAGCAACGAAGTACTAGTTTAGTTCAGTGTTTTTATAAGTAATTCGCGTATTATGTGACTTACAGAACCAGTCTAAGCTTAAAAGTTGACCAAGACCTACATGACAATTTACGAACAGACTACATACTGTTCCCCAACTCTTCATTCCCCGAGACTTAGCGCCTATAAAAACTCTCCATGAACAAGAAAAGGAGGGTTCGACCATACTTACAAATGAGCAGATTTGATTTGGTCTCTAATCTTAAGCCCTTCACTGACGATGATAATTTACCGAGCCCCACCACTTGATGCCGGCTAGGTGATTCAGTTTTTTGGCATACTTGACTTCGTGACCCGATGGTTGGAGGACCGCTCCTCTCCGAGGCAGCTGAATTCCTCCGGACAATAGAAAGAGGGAGGGAGAGACAGAGAAAGCGAGATATAGAATGGAAGAGACAATGAGAGAGAGAGAGATTTGATTGATTTGTTGGTGTTTTAGGGCCCTTCAACTACAAAGGTCATTACAGCCCCCTCCACTACGCTGATGCCACGATTTTTGGGTACGTATTAACAGTACTCAGTGTTCCCAAGCGGCCACCCATGTCAGTACTAACTGGGGTTGCGTTGCTTAACCGCAGTGATCAGACGAGAACTGGTGTGTCCAACGCAATGCAGCCGCTACCTTGAGAGAGAGGAGAGATGGAGGAGAGAAAGGAGAGAGAGGAGAGATAGAGAGGAAAGAGAGAAGAGAGAGGAGAGAGAGAGAAGAGAGAGGAAAGAGAGGAGAGAGAGAGGA
>JAAFCE010007941.1:0-36318 GCA_013389805.1 Trigoniulus corallinus
AGAGAGAGAAGAAAGAGAGGAGAGAGAGAGGAAAGAGAGGAGAGAGACAAAGAGAGGGCGCCCCAAGTGACCCCATGTAATGTGTACGACGTCACCTGCACGTAAATTGACCCTTTCTACCCGATACGTATAGACTCGCAAAATTTTCAGGTTAGGAACTTGTTCTCACGAAGGAAACCCGTCAACTTCAATCAAATAAACAAGGTATTTCTCATTAGGTCTGTACACGGCAGCGGGGCAAGTGGGTACCCAACCCTACCATAGCCGGGAAAAGGGCTTGCAATGATGATTGAGTCTGGCAATCGATTTCGTTAGATTTCCAAGGGCAAAGTTTTACTTTCAACAGGACGAAAGAAGCACTTCCTTCTCTTGTCCGAAAGGAATTAATCAACTTGGGCCAGTATAGAACCTGCAGCCACAGAGCCCCTGAATTAGACGTGGCTAAGAGCGTGATTATGTATACTATTACTTAGGGTATTAAACCAAAGCCTGGGGAGATGGAAAAGGTGAGTCGACTCCCACAATTGCACCTACTGGCAATCCACCATCCATCTTCGAAGGGTGCAAAATGCAAATCATACAACACTTCAATATGCAAGTCAAATGCCAAGAAGCACTTCATCGATTAATTCTTGAATTATGAATTCATGACCACGGTTTCAACCGGAAGCCACGGAGCGCACACAACGCCACTTTCCTCAATGAACACGGTTCAGTGAAATCGATTTTTAGCTGCTTGAATAAAAATGGCAAAATTTGCGAACAAAGTTGACAGGTAATTCCGGCCTCTTGTTAAAAAACGACTAGTTGTTAATCAATATATGGGACGTTGACTTCTCCCCCTGCTGCTAAGATAATATACTGTATCTAAGGAAGGGGTAAGAGAATAACAAAGCGGTGAGGGAGTCAAGGTCCTAATCTCTACCTACAGACACTATCCTCTTATCACCACCTACCGCTATTCTCCTTATGAGGGCAGTAGAGTTGCGCAGTGCGACGGAACCGAAAGAGTTAGTACATCCGGTCGGCAATTTACAGATAACTAATTTTTCGCTGAATGCCCCGCTTACATAGATTGCAAGGGGAATAGTGACAAGTTATGCCTGGTTCCGTATACCCACGCGCTAACGCTACTACCGTTGAATCAGACGACAAAGCACAAAAAAATGGTGACGTCACACTGCTACTTGGGGTCCTGCAGAGCAGCTATGCGTGACGGTAGTTGAGTTGACCAGTGGTCAACTCACATAGCGTCCCGCACATCACGCTGCGTTCTGATTGGCTGGTGGTTGAGCTGTCTGCTTGAAAAATGGCGGAGGATAATGTAAGACATGACGGCGACGTGCGGTGACTCCAAATAAAGCGCTGCACTTAAGGAATTGCGCTGGCGGTCCTTCATAACGCACTAGCACAAAACGTCATCAAAATGTCATCAGTGGCGACGTGATTAGCGTTGAAGTGTGGTGATACGGAACTAGGCATTACAAAAGCGGTCTTGGCGGCCAGGTGCTTCTTCCACGTCATCATGTCTCATCGTTCTGTCGCCTGCACATAAAAGGACCCTTGGGGAGCGTGCAGAAGCTCGCCCTCCTAGCGTCGATAAAGAATAAGTGCCCCAACGTAGAGAAATAGGTCGGCAATAAATAAGCGTAGGGGTTGCGTTCGGTTGGCAGCCGGCTGCGTAAAAGTACCGTCCAGCAGATCGCGCATGTGTCCCAATAGAACAAAAACTGGTACCAAACTCTGCCATTAAGGGGAAAACGGTAAGTAGAGCAGTCGTTACCACTATAGTTGAGAAAGGCACCATTGGTATCATTAGTATCTAACGTGCACCATCATTATACCCTTATCCCGCCTGTGGCAGGGTAGGGTGTGAGAGTTTTAGCCCTCCACTCCTACCTATCTCCCACTCTGACCTCATGTTCGCTTTCAGACCTCCTTTTCTATGGTTGTTCTAATATCATTTAACCCTTCCTGTAGTTCCTCTTTGGAGGCAGACATTATGGTTTAGTTAAAATCCCTGAAAAGGTTCTTTTGTTTGTTTTGTTGGTGTTTTAGGACCCTTCAACTACAAGGTCATTAGAGCCCCGTCCACAGCATAGTCCTTATGAAGAGACTGCACAGACACTACACTAATGCGACGATTTTTGGATACTAGCGGCACCCAGTTTTCCCAAGCGGCCACCACCTATGTCAGTACTAGCTGGGGTTGCACTGCTTAACTTCAGTGATCAGACGAGAACTGGTGTGTCCAACGCAATTCGCCGCTCCCGCGCCATTTGGAAGTAACCAGTATTTCACCAAGTAATCTTTACCCTGGTTATGGAACCATCAGACATACATATCCTGCACTATCCTAATATATCCCTCTTCTACTCCCTTTTTTCCTTGAACCTCCCACACTACCTGGATACGTTGGAGGGAAGAAAAACGAAACAGACCATCGCCACCTTGGACAGGATAACACCAGCGGCAAAACGAAGTTACAGATAAACAACAACAAAAAAAATTATTACCAGTTGACGCCAGTCGAGCAAAGGTCCCTCCGTTATCACTTCAACATCAGTGGACAATAGTCACGACGAAATAAAAGTGTCCTAAAAAAACCAAAACATGGACTCTAGCGCAGCAGTGGCACCCTCGACTGAAAACACAATGGCCACCTCGAAGTTATTAACGTGCTAAAGAAGAGTGCCGCAGCAACTATAATCCTGAAGGTTTTGGAGATAATTTCACTTCATCACCTTAGTCTCAGGTCGATAAACCAAAGAATTTAAATTAATCTCAGCAAAATCACCTTGAATTAAAATATGACGTCAATGACCATACAAGTGAAACTCGCATCAACCCTTTTATCCAATTAAGTGCTATAGAAAATACAGTGTTTTGGATAAGTGAAATTTCGGCTCTCACCTCTATCTCTTTCCCCTCCTTCTAAACCCTTCTCTGGCCATCTCAGCTTGCGTTGATACGTCATAATCATTTATAACGTCACCAAAAATTAGCATATTAACGTCACTAATTGCATCAACTACCCGGTGACCTAAATCCCAGCAGCTAATTTGTCACTTCAGTTCAAAGTACGTCTGTCAAAGTATAGCTGTCTTTTGGATTGGTTTGGTTTAGGGCCCTTCAACTACAAGGTCATTAGAGCCCCATCCACAACATAGTTCTAATGCAGAGACTGCACAGACACTACACCAATGCGACGATTCTTGGATATTAGCAGTACCCAGCTTTCCCAAGCTGCCACCCATGTCAGTACTAATTGGAGTTGCGTTGCTTAACTTCAGTGATCAGACGAAAACTGATGGGTTCAACGCAATAAGCCGCTCCCCTATCCTCCACATTGGGAAACCATGTCCCAGGCCCCCTTCCCTTCTTCAGCATGTTGTTGATCATGGTGTCGGAGACCAGGTGACCAAGATCGGCTTCCAGCACTGTGCGTGGAAGCTCAATCCCGACGGAGGTGGATGATATGGGAGTCACCAGTGCGCCTTCCTCTGGTTGAGCCTCGTACGGTCAGTGAACTAGACGGTATCCAGGTTTAAATCAAAGGGAAGGGGTAAACCTCAAGCAAGCCTGATGTCGGATGAGAGGATGGATAAACACTTGGGTGATCAGTTAGACCAAACGTTTCTCAACCTTCTTGGACCAACGCCCAGGTTTGCTTCTTAACCCGCCCACATTAATTTTTAAGAGCTTAAAATTTCATGATAATCCCCAAAATACCCGAACTCTTGAATCCGTTTCACCACTACTCCACACACAAGGTGAATTTAAGGCATGCGCACATTATTCTGGGCCACAACGCATCACAGAAACGCATCATCAGCCGGGCATTCAAAATGCATTTGCCCACGCAAAATGACCATCGCCCCCGAAAAGTGGATAGTCAAAAAATCGCCCACTTTAAGATTTAGTCGCCCACGTTGAGAGACACAGACAGTAAGTATAGACTATATTTACGCAGCCAATCAAAGTCGCAACCCTTATGCTTATTTAGCGTCGGCCTACTGTTCGTTGGGGCACTCAATTGACGCCAAGGGTGACAAACCCCAACACCTGGGAATTTTGTCCCCTCTACCCGTTGCATAGTACAGAGGGTTCCTTTGCAAGCAAATGACATCGTACACCACACGGGACCACAGCTTTACTTTCCATCCGATGGATGGGCGCACTCGGGACCTCTCTCTCGCCCGAAAAAGGTAACCCTTCCAGTATGGAACCTGGAATCACTCACGCAGTAATCGAGCACGCTATCTACAGCGGCAGTGAGGTGGGTATTATTTACTCATGCAAATGAAGCGTGAAAATACGATAAATGAATATGCATTTGAAACTGATCCAGTTTCAGCCTGCAGTTTACATCATCGCAAGTCGGTTTTGTTTGTTTTTGTGGGCCACTCAACAATGCAACTAAAAATGAAATCGTAACCAATATGACTCGTTGTTAATCTCCATCACAACCTTGTACCATATATTTAACAAAAATTACTTGTGAATTGGACCGCTATTGGAAACACCAAAAAGTGACGTCACAAACCGGATTCACCCACCTGCCTTGATTGCCCTCTGTTTTTATTCCGCCTTGCACTTGAACCACATTTCCAACTTCTGCTATATTTTATACAACAATTAACAGCCAGTGTTGCCATCTATGAGACAGAAGTTCAACGAAATGCTGTGTGGAATCCTCTTACCCTTTGCCTGCATTGCATTCATTATTCGCCTATGGCAGGTTCGAATGTGCAACCTCTCACTCTACCCATCTCGTTTTGGTTCCTTGGTGTTTTAGGGCCCATCAACTGCAAGCTCATTAGAGCCCCGTCCACTGCATAGTTCTGATGCAGAGACTGCACAGACACTACACTAATGCGACGATTTGGGGTGTTAGCGGGACCCAGTGTTCCCAAGCGGCCACCCATGTCAGTACTAACTGGGGTTGCGTTGCTTAACTTCAGTGATCAGACGGACGAGAACTGATGTGTCCAACGCAATAAGCCGTTCCCTACCCATCTCGGGTTTTCGCTGGTTTCTAACCATTCATAATACACTGCTATGTCCTATGGCATAACTGGCCTATGGCTAACTATTTTGGTCATAGATTTAACCAGTTCCTTTGTGACCCATTGTGCATCTTTCGTGGTCCACCACAGGGACAAGACCATTGAGGCCTGGGGGCCACGCGACAATGGGGCCCACCCGTAAGCATTAGCTATATAGCATACTGAGTAATGTTTAAGGGGCCACTAAAACAGGGGGTCACAGGGCGCCCTTACCATCGGGCAAGCTGAAACTCCGGGTACGTTCACCACTGGTCACGAGACCCACGTTTAGAAGACCCTGATGTCTTTCGGCTTTGATAAGGCGTAAGGCGACATTAGAAACAGAAAGGATGGTTGGAGGATGGGCGGCGGGTGTATGCACCTCAGAAGAGAGAAAGAGAGATGGTATGGCAATGGAGCGAACTTGTTTCGTCTGTGTTTTAGGGCCCTTCGACTACAAAGGTCATCAGGGCCCCGTCCAATGCGTAGTTCTAATGCAGAGTCTGCACAGACACTACGCGGTTACGACGATTTTTGGGTATTAGCAGTACCCAATGTTCCAAAGAGGTCACTAATGCTAGTAGTAGCTGGGGTTGCTCTGCGATGGAGCGAAGAAACCAGAGATAAACTCAAGCGGCGAGTTGCGTTGGACACACCAGTTCTCGTCTGATCACTGAAGTTAAGCAACACAAGCCCAGTTAGTACTGACATGGGTGGTCGCTCGGGAAAGCTGGGTACTGCTGATACCCAATAATCGTCGCATTAGTGTAGTGTCTGTGCAGTGGACGGGTCTCTAATGACCTTGTAGTTGACGGGACCTTAAACACCAACAAACAACAAGAGATAAACTCGCAGACTCCAACCTGCCATAGGCGGTGTCAAGTATCCCTTTCCCTTTTCTCTGAGGGCTGATCAGAGGACCAAACATATAAAACCCTAATAATAAATTCCTCAGTGTAGCAGTAATTTAGGTCACTATTCCTTGAAATTTCAAAAACAGGACCAAGTGAGACTAGAGGGGGGAGGAGAGAAACACCACCAGAAAAATCTTAACTCTTTCAGACCCGTGCTACATTACCGTCATGGAAAATTAAATTCGACCAAAAAAATCCACCTCATTAAATCATAAATATCCTTTTAAGCTAAAAAATATATCACAACTACCTTGGCTTTACCTCTTCAACTGGAACCAAGTCTATGGCTTCAATCCTTTGACTATTTTGATTCCTGAAGAAGAATTCCAAAAACGCTGCACTACACACGTGCATCAATGACCTTTCTTAAGAGAGTTAAAGAAAATTAGGGGAAGGGGAGTAGGGGGTGGGGCTCGTTCAACTTTTCACCTCAGAAGAATCACAGGACTGGACGGTCGAAAACAGGGTAGAAGAGTAACAAAATCCTTTCTAAGTTGCCAAAAAATCCAACATGGTTATTGAAGTACAGGGAGAGCGGAAAGGGGTTGGGGGTAAATGCAAAATGAAGATGACCAATGACCCACACTACTGCGTTAGGGTACAGAAACCCCGCCATATGTAATCGTCAATTTATGAGATCATAAATTTCTGTATGAAAGAAAAGAGGATGGGAGGGAGGGGGTAAGACCGAGTGGGGGGCAAAAGGGGAAACTATAAATAACAGAAGAGAAACCCTATGTAGCCCATATTTTCTTATTTTAATTTCGCCGAATTTTAAACCATCCCCCCAGCTCATGTCCACTATTATGGACAGATTATGGTCATTATTATTATTACTCCCCTAATGTATCACTGCGAGTACAAACACCCGAGGTAAATAACCTAACACTATTTATTAACCCCTACAAAACTGACAGTTAAAACCTGCCACTAAACAATTTAAGGAGGGGAAAGGGGAGGGCGGAAAAAAAGTGCAACTATTTTCAACACTGGAACAATCCAGCGAAGATAGGGTAGAGAATTTCAACAAGAAAAGGGGTAAAATGAACGTGTTATTTCCAACCATAAACTTTGTTATGGTCTTCCTAAAACGTAATTCTAAGAGCTATCAAGATGTCCAGTCTCAAAATGACCTTACCATCCTCTTTTTCAGACCATGTTTATTACCCCTTTCAAGAGTCAGCATGGCGGTAAAATACCAGTGTCATCCGGAGCAGTACTAAAAAATGACAACTGACGTGAGGCCCCCAATTAGTTTCAACAAGGCTCGTTGAGGTTCTAACTATGCCTTGAAAAGTCCTTAAGCTCTTCTTCAGCGGCCTCTATCTTCACCAGAACGAGTTCCAAGGACGGCTGTGTGATTTCTCAGTGTTGAATGCCGGACCTCTGCACCAAAGAACTTTGGTGATCTGCAAGTGTATTGGCACCAACGGGTTTGTTTTGTCGGTGTTTTAGGGCCCTTCAACTACAACGGCCATTAGAGCCTCTTCCAATGCGTAGTTCTCATGCAGAGTCTGCACAGACACCCAAGCGGTCACCAATGCTAATACTAGCTTGGGTTTGCGTAGCTTAACTTCAGTTCGTTCGTTTGTTGTGTTTTAGGGTCCTTCAACTACATGGTCATTAGAGCTCCGTGCACAGCATAGTTGTTATGCAGAGACTGCACAGACACTACACCAATGCGACGGTTTTTGGGTATTAGCAGCACCCAGCTTTTCCAAGCAGCTACCACTGTCAGTACTAGCTGGGGTTGCGCTGCTTAACTTCAGTGATCAGACGAGAACTGGTGTGTCCAACGCAATTCGCCGCTCCCCTTCACTTCAGTGATCAGACGGGAACTGGCATGTCCGACGCAATAGAGCAGTTGCCGGGACAAACGAGTAACAGGTCCTGTCATAGCCTGGAAAGGGAGTAGGAATAATTTAAGTGCGGGGGAGACATTCTGCATATCACTTGGTGATACGACTTCACTTCCAAACAGACAGGAAGTGCACCCTTCCTCCCTCTCTGGAAAGAATGCGCTAGGGTCGCACCTGCAGCCACGAATTAACGTGTAACCACTGAGCCACCCTTAGCCCAATCAATAGTTATTTGAACTGCAATCGGTAAATGGCAAGCATGTTTAATAACGATTGGCAAGTGAAAGTTAGGAAAAAGAAGTAAAAAACTGCCTCCCCGTCACCGATTAAAAGGAGAGAGGCTACATCAGGATATCGGTCACCGACCTGATTATAAAAAGGGGTTTGTTTATCTTCCTGGTCGATAACAATACCAAAGCTACGACCAGGAAAGTATAGGTCTTCAAGTCTTCAAAATCACCTTTTGCCTCCTTGCAAGTCTCTATCACCCACTGCCATAAGGAATTCGGCTTTACTTCCCATCCGACAGGAGGTGCACTTTGGAGGTTTTCCTGTTGCCGGAAAAAAAGCTATTTCGACCAGAACTGATCCTGCAACTATCGCTACGTTTCGGTGGCTCAATGGTAGCATCCCTGACGGGTGAATAAATAGGTGCAGGCTAAATGGTGTTTTAGGGCCCTTCAACTACAACGGTCATTAGAGCTCCGTCCACTGCGCAGTTGCAGTTCAGAGTCTGCACCGACACAACTCTTTCGACGATTTCGGTATTAGCAATACCCAGTGCTCCCAAGCGGTCACCCATGCCAGTACTAGCTGGGGCTCATTACTTAACTTCAGTGATCAGACGAGAACTGGTGGGTCTAACGCAATACACCTTGTCTGAACAAAGAGGACAAGAAGACAGTCATGAAAGTTTGTCTTACGTCGACCTTCAAACCCTTTTCTCGCCCGAGACAGGGTCAGGCGGTCAATTTTGCTGCATTTGGACACAACAGCGATCTGTGGGTCTAGTTTTACGCAACCGGCTGGCAACCTAATGCTGGTGTAATGTCGGCCTATTTCTATTCATTGCGTCACTTTTCCCTCCATGGAAGCCAGGCGGGCGAGCTCCTACACCTGAAATTTTGTGCCGATCTACATGTATATCGAACTCCATGTGCCGGCTGACATCGTACACACCACATGGGGCCACGGTTTTACTTCCCATCGATGGAAGGTGCACGGGGGGTATCGCTCACGCCCGAAAGAAACCAGGGTGTGAGATGGTACCTCTGCGCCAGTGAGCGGGATGAAGGAAAAGGAGTAAAATATACCAAAAAAGTATAGGGCAAATGCCCCGCGGTTGGCATGGCAACCAAGACAACAATACGTCCATTATCTCTATGTAGGATCGGTCCAATGATTACGTTGAGTTATTGGGGTAGATACTAGAGTAAGGTAGGTACAGTTAACACTTTATTCTACATGTTCCTAAGATGGCACTAACGGGATTGTGACAAGGTAGATCTTTATCCAGGTAAAATCTTTATCCACTCGAAATCAGCAGCAACAGCGGCTATTTGGTGGCCAAGAGGAGTAAACGATGTCACACCCCTCCTCATGTTTAATAAACGCATTTTAGGAAAAGATTTCCACGCTTGCGGGAAAAGAACTCCCCATTGTTGGCGGGAAAAGAACTTTCAGAGTCAGCCAGAACGATGTTAAATTAATTTGCAAGAAAAACAAACTGGACATTCTAGGCTGGACTTTGTAAACAAATTCGACTGGGGGGTCATTCCTGAACTTATGAGTGACCTCATATAACTCCTTCCTCAAATATTGACTGCGTCCAGAGAAGTTGCAAGACATCGGCAATTAAAATGATGAAATCATTCAAGACTTGTGAGTTCGATTCCGATGTGGTTCAATTCCGAAACCAAACCACGCGCCGGATTTGGTGAGGGAAAGAAAGACGCCCCCAAGCCCTCCTTTTTCATATATGAAAGGGTATGAGGAAGGGGGGTAAAAGATTTAAAAAAAAACAACATTCAACTCAGAAGAGTAGTAGTCACTGGTGAAACACAATTTCCCTTTCTCACAATCCTTCCACATATCAGATGGAAGAATGAGCGATGGAGAGGAGGGGGCTGGGTGAGAGAGAAGAGGGAGGAGAGGGTGTTAAGAAGACAGACTACTGCCTAGGAAAGAAGGGAAGGAGTAGGAGATAGTTGAACTTGTTATATTCATGTCCGACATTAACCCCCAAAACCATTACTAACATACCCATCACAATCCAATCTGTTCAGGTTCAACAAGAATATTTAATGTTCTCGCCCTGTAGCCGGTCGGCCCTCCTTCCAAGTTGTCTTCACCCACCACCATAAGCCGCACCCCAGAAAACCATTTTCAGGTGACGCCTTTCACCAAAGAATAGGAAACAAGCGGAAAAAGGAGATGGGGTGGGGTGGAGGTGGTGGTGGCGACTGAGATGGAGGGGCGGGGGTGCTGCTGCATCTACCATTACAATACACTTTTTCATATCATATAATGTTAAAGGAGAAACCTGATCGAGTGCTTGAACCCTACCATACAAAATATCAGTTTTTCACATCAGTCAGTTAATTCACCCCTCAACGGTCCTCCCCTCCAATTGTGCCCACCCTCTACAACGAAAAAAAATTACTACTACAGAAATCCCACACCACAAAACAGAAGAGAGAAAGTTCATTCATTATATAACAACTATGGTTGGCGAAGGCTGCCAACTTGTAGCAGGTCAAACGATTGTTACCAGACCCATCACATTCAAATAACGGGTTGCCAAAAAACGGGCCTGAATGGGCAGGGTCACATTCCAATCGATTACCCCGCATTCTCGTCCTGCATGACCATGTAAAGATAAAGAGATGAACAAGAATAACAATGTTGTTAAGCACCCCTTTATGAACCAAGGCAACCACGAAAACTTTAACACTTGAATATCTTCTTCGTGACTCAGGGCGACCTCTACAAAACCCTGACCAGGTCAAATTACTTTCAAAATCCACTGACCCCAGCCGCGCTGCACAATATCTCGCTCAAAAACATAATCATTTGCTTCACAAGAGGTAATGAAATCCATCAGAAAACCGCAGAACAGAATGAGTACTGACAGACTACGTAGGTCGGCGAGAGGTGAGGTAGGAGGAGAAGCATAAACCAGTTTCATACCGTGACCCTTGTCCAGTACTGCTCCCACATCTGTTTAGGTCTTCCTCTGCCCCGAGTGCTTCCAATGAGAGCGGCGAATTGCGTTGGACACACCAGTTCTCGTCTGATCACTGAAATTGAGCAACCTAACACCAGCTAATACTGACATGGGTGGCCGCTTGGGAAAACTGGGTATTGCTAATACCCAAAAATCGTCACATTGGTGTAGCGTCTGTACAATTTCTGCATAAAAACTATGCTCTGGACGAGGCTCTAATGACCTTGTAGTTGAAGGGCCCTAAAACACCAACAAACAAACAAGTGCTTCTAATAACCTGCATCCCTGTGATGGACCTAACCACCTCCTGTTTCCTTCTTCTCATCACATGCCCATACCACTTCAATCTCTTTACTTTCATCTGTTGAGCAATGTCCCCCTCCCAAACTACCCCTAATAAACTCATTCCTATTCCTAATGGGTGAACACAACCTCGTAAATAAATAACGTGCAAATAAGAAACTCTGACATCTCTATCAGGCAGTGAAAACGCCATTAACACAAATGCAACGAAAGAGTTGAAGATGACTGCAATAACAACAAGAAAGATTTACAAGTTTGCAAATGTACACTACTTAGCATTTTAAGAAAAAAATGGGTGGACCCGATCACAACTAGGTAACTCTAAAACTTCATTTCTTTAACAGGAAAGAACAGCTTATTGCGTTGGACACACCAGTTCTCGTCTGATCGCTGAAGTTAAGCAACGCTGACATGGGTGGCAGCTTGGGAAAACTTGGCAACGCTAATACCCAAAAATCGTCGCATTAGTGTAGTGTTTGTGCAGTTTCTGCATTAGAACTATGCAGTGGACGAGGCTCTAACGCCCATGAAGTTGAAGGGCCCTAAAACACCAACGAAACAAAATTTAACAGGAAAGCATATTTAACGCCCCAGAATGGTGTCCATCACATAGGAGTGAGTAATGGTAGGTATGGAGTCCCTAATGCGGTTCATCGGATCCAAAATGGAAATCCTTGTTTCACCCTACAATTACCCGAGGACTAGCACTGTTGCATTGGTTCCAGGTTCGATCCTGTATGGAGATGAGTGGCTTCTTTCAGGCTGAACAGAGATGACCTCAGTTGGCCCTCCGTCGGATGGGAAGTCAATCCGTTAACCTCTGTGACGTGAACGATGTCACCACTGCACCTAAAAGAACCCCTACGTAGAGTAAAATTGATTTGTTGGTGTTTTAGGTCCCTTCAACTACAATGGTCATTACAACGCCGTCCATTGCGTAGTTTTAATGCACAAACACCATGATGTTATGACGATTTTGGTATTGACAGTACCCAGTGCTCCCAAGCGGCCACCCATGCTAGTATGCATTGCTTAGCTTAACTTCTCAGTGATCAGGCGAGAACTGATGTGTCCAAAGCTACACAACCGCTCTGGTGTAGTTCGGTAAAATCTCCGGACGTACGAGCTTGTCCCGCCCCGGTACGGTGGAAGAAATGCCCCAACAAATCATTATAGGCCGATGATAAATGAGAATAGGGGTTGCAGCTTTAGGACGACAGCCGGCTGCGCGTAAAAAAACCGTCCAACTGCTCGCTTATGTGTCGTAATGGGACAAAATAGGTACCTGATCCTCGTCATAGGTGAGAAAAGGGTTAGTGATGGAAAATTTAAGTCTATCATTTGGAGATCAGCAACTTTTATCGCTAGGTAGCTGTCAAACATGATTTTAAGCAACAAAAATTTGCTAACCGAAAGGAAGTAGCACATTTTATGGTTACAATGTAACGCGTTTCATTTAAGTGCCTGTATAAAGAATGAAGGGGGAAGAAGGGGGGGGCGATACGGAGGAAGGGGCTCATGGAAGAGTGATGAATGTTGCTTATTGCTAGTTGCTCTCACAAAAGAATACTATACTTTGAAATCAGAGAGGAAAACATGTCAGCTCAAGAACATTTCAATGGTCTGCGCTTTCCCTAATATATCCACAAACTGCAAAAGCACGTCCATCATTGTGGCAGAGTACTATAGCAACTCTATTATACTGAACCCCCTAAGGGGGAAAGGGGTAAGACTATTCCCCCTTCAAAGTAATCACCCTTTCAAAAGTTACAACGAAAATGAATATATAAATTAAAACCACCTTGTGAGCACGCGTCTCCATCCTACTACATTTTGGAAAGGCACCCTCCCCTCAATTCTGATTTGTCTCTCTCTCCCAACCTTCACCCCCTAAATAAGAGTCCCCCTTCTTAAAAAGAAGGCAGGTACCCTTTAATGCTGCACTATAGATCATAATTCGTCAGCCGCCCCACAGGTATTCCTCTCTATCCTCAAACACACTCTGCCTGCCTCTTTTCATCCGATCATGCGCACACATTTCCAAGTGGACAAAGAGCCTGAAGGCAAGGCAACGAACCCTAGTAGTTGGATGGACAGCATAAGGATTAGAAAAATGGATACCTGGGGGTTCCACCTACTTCAAAAGGGTGAATGGGCTGAATAAGGATCGAAGGAGAACTTGAGGAGTTGAAAACTTGAAGAAAGAATGATAATTAAGAAACAAATTACAAACAAAAAAAACATCCTATCCGGTCTCCAACCTCAGTCTGACATCGAATGGTACACACCACGTGATCAAAGAAATACGAAGGCTATTCTCAAGAAAGCAGAGAGGGGCGTTAGGTAATCATGTCCACTATCAAGAATTCAGACTTTCACCAACAAATCACTGCATTTTTAGAAGATGACGAAACTGGACAAGAACTTGCTTTCCCCTCTCTTCCAGGGAGTGGAAGGAATGGCGGTGTTAGCCTGATGTGCAGACAGACATTATGGTTCAGTTAAAATCCCTGAAAAGGTTCTTTTGTTTGTTTTTGTTGGTGTTTTAGGACCCTTCAGCTACAAAGGTCATTAGAGCCCCGTCCACAGCATAGTTCTTATGCAGAGACTGCCCAGACACTACACCAATGCGACGATTTTTGGGTATTAGCAGTACCCAGTTTTCCCAAACGGCCACCCATGTCAGTACTAGCTGGGGTTGCGCTGCTTAACATCAGTGATCAGACGAGAACTGGTGTGTCCAACTCAATTCGCCGCTCCCTCATCTCTTCATGGTGTTAATAAATATCAGAAGAATGACCCTTCTTTTCAATTTTAGCCCATCAACTCTTTCACTCGGCCTAGATATCCATAAGTTCCATGTTTTCCAATCAGGAAAAAGAAACTATCATGGTGGATATGTAATATCCAAAGTTGAGAAAACACTTGGACTTTGGTTTCCTAATGCCCTGTCCGACTTCCACTCCGGAGTCCTACAACCGAGCCTTTCTTTCCTCACCAATTGTTAGGCAGGAACTCCGGTGGTGAACCCAGTTATCTGCTTCTACAGGCTAGCTGCCGATGAGGGGAGGGCCTGCCTATGTATCTTTTGGTCACGTTGGAAGTGCCCCTTTTACATGTTCGGCTCCAGCCTCAGTGGTACGTCCTTGAAAAACTGCCATCATCATGGCTGAAAGGGTGGCTTCTGTCAGGACGAGAAGTAGGGAAGCTCCAAGTGTGCCTTCCGTCCTGAATGAGAAGTAAAGCCGTGGATGCCGTATGGTGCGCACAATGTCGCCACTGCACATCACAAAACGCTTTCTACAGGGAGAAAACTATACGGATTGATCGGGGTGAAATTACCAGGTGTAGGAACTCTTCCCCCTGGCGTCGGTAAATTACTTTCAGTGGGAAAATAACCAGCCAAATTGCAACAAAGAAACACACGAAGGCGACTACTGTACTTTTATTGCAGGCGGTCCCCCGACGTCAATCCAGTTTCGTTTCGTTGGTGCTTCAGGGCCCTTCAACTACAATGGTCATTAGAGCCCCATCCACTGCGTAGTTCTAATGCAGAATCTGCACAGACACTACGCTGTTACGACGATTTTTGAGCATTAGCAGTACCCAGTGTTTCCAAGCGGCCACCCATGGCAGTACTAGCTGGGGTTGTGTTGCTTTAAGACAACAACTGGTTTGTCCAATGCAACGCAGCCGCTCTGACGTCGATCCGGATACGAAAAGCCTCAGGTAGAATTGATCCTGTGGTCAAACACTCGCCACATAGCCACACTACCACAGAGTCACAAGCCTCTAATGATGGATGGCAGGTTGGTAGCATGAGCATGAATACCACAGCATGTTTATGAGAAATGAGGCCATGGCCGGTGACGTCACTCTACTTTCAAGCGTTACCAAGTGGGGAAAGTAGTAGGGGTAAGTAGTCAGGTTTTCACAGAGTGGTCAAGCACGTTCTATTCTATCTAGCAGTGCATACACACATATGTCCTCCCACTCTACACGAAACTTCAAGAGTTCACTGCCCACCTGCATCTATCAGTAGTGTACAACAAGAAATGGAGTGAAGGGGGTGGTGAGTGGGTCATACCCACCCAAATACAGTAATTTCTCTCCATAATGCGACAATTATGATAATTTTCAGATCTTGTTTTAGGTCACTAGATAAGTCACACACGACATCTTGACTTATCTAGAATTATATGCCAATCTCGCTCTCCATCTGGACAACTTTCTATTATCCGAACAGCAAGGGTTAGAAGGGGAGAGAGGGCTTTCTACTAAACATTCCTTTCATTCAAAATGCAGTTTGGACTCACCTTCACTGACATTCAATGGCCACAAGAAAAATTAAGATTCCTACCTGCACGACTATGTTTTAGACACTGAAAAAAATGCTCTCGGTTTGTTTTATAAGGGAATTTACCAACAACAGGAGGCGTTCCCATAGACCTGAATCTTTTACCGGCCTCTACATTTCCTTTTCCGCCTAGAAAGAGCTCTTTTCCGCGTAGTAGCAACACCGAATGAGCAGTGACACAGAAGGCACATTTGGGACTTTCTTCTATCTCAAAAAAAACAGCCTACCCTGAGCGGAATCGAACCTGCAACTATGATACTAAGAATCCATTATAGACACGGTGAGAAGTGTTAAAATCCAAGATGGAACCAAGGCTGGTCATTTCGGGCTTATAGTGCAGCCTGCCACCTTTGTGGAGCTCGGTAGAAGAAAAGTGCCCCAACGAATGACAACAGGTCGACGATAAACAAGCAGAGGGGTTGCAGCATTGGATTGGCAGCCGGCTGCGTTAAAATACTGCCTAACAGATCACTCCTGTGCCCCACAAGGACAAAAATAGGTGCTTAACACTACCATGGGGCTGATGACGATAGATCATATCCCAACTCACCTTATACCTTGTCATGCAGACCCATCTGCAGCACTGGTTATCATCTGAGCTTTGATATCCCCAGCCCTGTCTACTGTCTTGTACCTGGCTGGCTGCCACACTTCCAGTGTCCCACAGTATACAATCCAAGTTGCGTTGGACACACCAGTTCCCGTGAGATCACTGAAGTTAAGCAGCGCAAGCCCACGTCAATATCAACAAGGGTGGTGGTAAAGAACGTTGGGTGCTGCAAATTAACCCTCTCCTTCATCCTTTCGCCTACCTCCTCATCTCCCGCTGGCAGCCTCCTAAGGGTTCGTCCTGCTATGGCTGCCTGGCTTACTCCCCAACCCACGAAAATAATCCAGTAAATCGGGGGCACCCAGCCCGCCTCGGTGGCGTAGTGGAGAAACCATGATTACAGGCTCGATCCTAGTTTCTTATTTGGGTGAGAAAAAGAAGTCCCAAGTGGGATCTTCATGGGATGAGCTAAAGCCATAACGCCGTGTGGCATGTGGGTTTGTTTGTTAGCGTTTTAGGGCACTTCCACTACAATGGTCATTAGAGCCCCGTGGCATGTAGGATCATCAAAAGTCCAAGGGGCGGATTGGATTACCTCCAGAAGTAGATAAGGGGAAAGAAGGAGAATAGACGGAGCAGCTCACTTATCACCTTGAGTCAGTGACGATGGATGCCCTTTGCGACTAGTTATTCTAATTTCGGACCATTCCTGAACAGGCTAATTTGACCACGTCCATCGTAATTAAATCACAGCCTCATGAAAAAGCTGAAGATTCGTTGACCTTTCCGCCAAAATCGCTCTGGAATTTCAGCTCTACTTAAACGCCATCTAGAGAATGGGACATTCCAAAAAAGATATCTTTTGGGTGTGGATCACAGGATGACTAGATGGACGGTGGGCGGAGGCAAGAGATAAACGGTGAAATTAATACAATTCTGAATTAAGTAGGGTCCCCCTCCCCTCTTCTGACCTAACCAAGGAAAAGGAATGATGATGAGGGGCGGAGGAGAGCAAGGAACTGGTCGAAATTCATAAAAGAACGAGGTACCTATTCTAGAAAACAGGAGATAGCAGCTGCCCAAATGTCAGGCAGAGGAGGAGAAGCAGGAAAAAGGTTTATTACCGTGCCATAAACTACTCTGCCCCGAAACGGGAGGGTGGGACAAGTGGACACGAAATTAATGTTTAATTGCACCCTACTCTTACACCTCCAACGCTCGACTCCACATCACTCAATTCTTGAATATTAGCAAGAAATACGAAAAACAAGGGAGTGGGAGAGACGAGGGCCCTCATAATCTAAGCCCTGTCTATAGGTGTAGGAAAGAGTGATTGGGTACGAGAGAGGGGGGTTCCATTATTTCACCTTTAGTTTTAAATGTTTTCAAATGATGGAATATTCATCGCCTTTTAATAAGACATTTATGGGACGAGGGCCGGCTGCTACCTTCTTCAAAGGTACAGCTTTTAAGGCAGCCTGCCGCTCTCGGTTGTCCAAAATTGGGGGGGGGGGGAGCGGCAAAACACTTTCGGATTAAAGAGCATCATCCCATCATTGCCAAATTACAGTTATCACATGTTGACCACAGATATAAAACATGAAAGGGCCGACAATCACCCCCTAATGACCATAATGATTATTACAATACTTAACGTCGTCGCCAACACTTAAATATGGCGTCCGTCGGACATAGACCAAAAAAAGAACATGGTCAAAATGTTAAAGGGGCCCTCTGAAATTATGAGAGAGAGGGAGAGATGGGGAGAAGGGTGCTACCGATTAATGTCTTCTTCATCTGGGTGGCTCAGACTCCTAAACGATGGTCACTAACCTACACGGGACGGTTGAAGAGCAGGAATGTTACTGAACTTTATGACACGCGCACATTTTCCAGACAGTGAGGCACTCATGGAGGAAAGGAACCAATGCTGCTTGTCGAGGGTGCGCGCCTGTGGCCGAGTGGTAAAGACTAGTGGTAGGTGCTTACTGAGACCGTTCAACTCTGTGGACTATGAATTCACCTAAGTGGGAGGAAGGTCAGCTTCTCACCTACTGGAAATTTGACAGACCTACATACTTTTTCTGTGTGAAAAGGGTTTTTACGGGCAGGTGGCATGGTACACACCACACTTTTTAGACATCGCTTTACTTATGGGTCAGTCGGAAGTTGCCCGCCTCAATCAGTGTCGAACCGAAAACCACTTACTCACGAGGTCAAGCACGTTACCATTGAGTCGCCGAGATGGGCAGAAGGCACACTACGAGGCGGTAAATTTAACTTCTTTTGGACGGTGACCAATATAATTACTCCAAAATTTGACCCGCGGTAAGAAAAACAGGTTACCGACTCCTTGCTCTAAACGGAGCTATTAGGGCGGGCTGTTAAGGGCTGAGGGGTGTTAAGGAGGGCTTGATAGAGCCCGCATATGTGGCACAGAGGTAGTGATTCCAGGTTTGACCCAGGCTTCTTTCGGACAAGAGAGACGCTTCCAGTGCTTCCTCCGTTGGATAGGAAGTAAACCCCGTCCCAGATTGGAAAGAAGACATCGACCGAAAAGCGGGCAGAGGGGAATAGGCAGCAACTGGGTCCAACCCTTCAATATTCCACCTCACATGATGTCAATAGAATAATGGTGTCAGTGTAAACATAACTTGATCCTGGACATGGCCCCTCCCTTCATTAATCTGTTTCTGATCAGTTCAGGTCTGAAAGGACTATCATATAAGATGGTGGGCATATGATGGACATAAAGGGGTGAGGACAGCCTTCTCCTTCTTCCCTCGTTTCCTAGTTCGGATACTCAACATTTCGGCAGACAAAATGATGTCAACCCTTTCAATTAGCATAATAACAATCAGATTATAAAATCTGGAGACACTAAAAATATAAATAATAACAAGCGTGGGAGAATGAGGCGTGGTTTTCTTGTTTTGGCCACTTGGTGTGTATGACACCTTACAATATCACTTATGGGACAAACTAAAAATGACAGTCACCCCGTTCATGATATGGCTTCGAGCGACAACTTAAACCCCAAAAAAATCCCACGTGCAGAGAGTTCTCTAGGGATCGATCCTGTAGTCACACGTTTATCTTGCAAATGCGCTACTACAGAGATTCAGATACCGGCTTTTTTGAGGAGCGGATCAAGAGTTGCTCGATATAAGACATCACACGGGCATACCAACGCCCATTTCTACGCCCACCCACTGGAATTTCGAGCAGCAGTACCTAGAAATGTACGAATTCGGAAACCCTAGGCCATTTCACCTTACATAATGATCATGTCAATGTCCGCTTTAAGAAAATGAACAACACCACCTGTAATAAAAATTCCCCAACAACCATTTTCGGCCGTTTCCAAAAAAAAAGAAAAAATAAAAACCCAAAGATTCCAAGATGGGCCACTGCCACCATCGTGATCATCGGATTACCAAAATAAGCCAGTAGACCACGAAAGAGATAGGTGAAGTCCCGCCATTACCTCTACCTAGGTTGCCGTGACATTTCTTGGTTAACTGCATTAGGCTCCCATTGACAGGGAACAGGTAACAAGCTTCAGAGTCCCAAATATAAATCATCTGGCGGATAATCCCCTCTCGTTCAAAATTTAGCTCATCAGAGGTCACACACCATAAATATCCATCCGGACAACCACCGCCACCATCCGACATTTGAGTAATTATAGAAGAAAGACAAGGCGCACCCCTAGACCCCTTGTGGGGGTCCATTTACGAAATTACATCATCACCAACCCAGGTATTACACCCCTCTCCCTCCTGTGGAGTAAATCCTAACACCTAATTCCCGGAATATGTCGTGAGTAACTCCCTGCTTGTACTGCGTGTTATACCGGTGATCTCCTTTCCCCCAAAATACTGATGGTAGGGGCGGCTAGAAATTTAATTAAGGGTAGAATAACAGGTTTAAAGGGTTCGTGTGTCCCCTTTTGAGAAAAGGGATTAGATTTTAATTATCACTACTACCCCATAGCACGCCATAACAGCCCTCGTTCTGTAATTAACGGGCTGACTCAGCCTCCCAGGCCATTCACTGATGAAGGAGCGAGCTCCTACACCTGAAATTTTGCCGAATTCCACGAATATTTTTGGTGTAGAAAGGCGTTTCTATTGGGGTTTCCACAGAAAACACAACTTACGGTTTCCTGGGCGAGAGAGAGAAAGGATCCCAGTGCTCCTTCCGTCAGGATAGGAAGTTGCCCCAAGTGAATGTTTGATGTCACCACTGCATGTCAAAGAACCTCTTCTCGAGGAGTAAGATATTCGAGTAGAGCAACTCCGCCTATGGCAGGCTCGGATATCCATCTTATCCTTCTAAATGGACACAAGTTTGATATATTGTACGGTGTTTTTCCGCAGCCGGCTGCCGACCAAAGCTGCTGTTCGCTGGAGCACTCCACCGACGCCAGGAAGCGAGCTCCTACGCCCTAAATTTTGCCTCATCTGCCTGTTGCATAGCAGAGAGGGTTCTTTTATGAACAAGTGCTATCGTACACCACACGGGACCTTGATTTTACTTCTTGTTCGAAGGCGCACTCGGGGCTTCTCTCTCACCCGGAAGAAGCCAACCCACCTCGATCCAGTATCTATCGAACCTGGAACCACTGGAGCAGTACGTCGAGCACGCGACCTATTCCACCACCGAGGCGGGTCGAAGCAAAGATAGTCGAGTACATAATCAAAATTTTTAGGTGCAGGGGCTCGTACCTCTCCTTGACGTCGGGAAATAACGCTGACAAAACAAGACTATCAACGATATAGACCCCTCAACAGAGAGAAACAACCAACCCTGATAAGGGATAGAGGGAGGCGAACCTGCGCAGTTTAACTTCAAAAAAAAAAAGCTAGTGTTTTCCACTTAAATTGCAAGTGGGCCCTAATGTACTAATCGGAAATTTGAACACAGAATTGCCTCTCTCGCTCACCCATTCCTAAAAAAAAAGTGACAGGAAAAGAAAATACGTTCGGACTCTCGGACTCTTGCCTAATGGAGCCTGACCACTTTTTCTGAACTCCTCCTGAACCTTAAAATATTTGGAGAGGGTGTTTTAGAGCATGAAACCACAACCGCACACCTGCAACCAACCTGGTGTGACTTCGTCGACGGTGTCGTTATAGCCACTGCAATTCAAGGGAGATAAAAAAATCTTTTTACTTTCCCCTCTTTTTGGTCCACCGAAGGAGTGCCAACTAACCCCATCCCAACTAGTGATTAACAACGTATCTTCTGGACCACTAAAAAGCGACATGAAATCACAGTAACAACAACGGCAAAAAAAGATACAATCATCAAGACAATCGGAAATGAGAGAGGGGGGCAAAAAAGCAGTGTGAGTCCACAGGCAACAAATCTGAAAAGAAACAGGAGGGGCTTCATCGAGAGCCAAAAGCCATTTCGTAAAAATAAAGCCCTCAGAGGTCGTCTCAAAGTCTTACACCACTGGTCTGAAATCAGCAGCGTAAAGAGGTGGATGAAGTAGGCAAAGGAGGGGGAGTAGAGGTACTCTGATGAAGAAGGAAGGGGGTAGAGGGGAAGAAGAAATTAAGGGGTAAAATGTATAAATATTACAGTAGCCAAAATCAAGGTGAACAAAACATGTTCTGAGGTACCCTGGGTGTCTTTTCAAGTTTTGTCAAAAAATGGAAAAGAATTTCAGTAGATGAGACGAGACGGAATAAATAAAGATATGGTTACTATTGCAGTGACTACATTGAAGTGAATCAGTCCACTACCGCTGGCCACTGCCGGCTACCCGAGTAGGGCTGTGAATACCCCAACTCGAAATATGAAAGACTACAGAGGTGGGCAGTTTAAATTCGAACGTTGGGAAGCAAAGCTGTGGCTCCGTGTGATGAGAGCGATGTATCCACAGCACGGTAAAGAACCTTTAGTGCAAAGCAAAAAGTAACTTCTAACCCTTCTCCCGCCTATGGCATGGTCGGGTGCCTATTATGTCCCTGTGAATGGACACAAGGGTGATATGTTGGACAGTGTTTTTCAGCAGCCGGTTGCCGACCAAAGCTGCAACCCCTATGCTTATTTATCGTCGGTCTACTATTCGTTGGGGAATTCCACCGACGACAGAGGGCAAGCCCCTACACCTGGATTTTTGATTGATTTGCAGAGACTGCCCAGACACTACATGAATGCGACACTTTTTGGTAATTAGCGGTACCCAGTGTTCCCAAGCGGCCACCCACGTTAGTACTAGCTGGGGTTGCGAACTGGTGCACTCCACCAAGTGACGACGAGAGCGGCGAATTGCATTGGACACACCAGTTCTCATCTGATCACTGACGTAAAGCAACGCAACCCCAGCTAGTACTGAGATGGGTGGCCGCTTGGGAAAACTGGGTACTGCTAATATCCGGAAATCATCGCATTAGTGTAGCGTCTGTGCAGTCTCTGCATCCGAACTACACAGTGGACAGGGCTCTAATGACCTTGTAATTGAAGGGCCCTAAAACACCAACAAACAACAAGAACAACCAAGGGACGAGCTTTTGCACCTGAAAATTTTGCTTCATCTACAAGTTGCATAGTAGAGAGGATTGTTTTACGTGCAACTGGGGTACAGCACAAGGGGGGAGGGTCACAATTTTGTGTCCCATCGACAGAAGGCGCACTCGAGACCTCTCACTCATTCGAAAGAGGCCAACCCACCTCGATTCAGTATCGAACCTGGAACCATTACGCTACCTTCTGCGCCACCTAGGCGGGTATTTCTGATTATGAAAAAGGCTTTAAAAAAACGTGTGCAGAATATGTGAATGTCCCTACAGGTCTCAGAGCTGTAGACTTGGCAACGGATGCACCTGACAGGTGGGCTTTTACCGATTGCGTTTTAACGTTAAAACCCGACAGCACTTGAACGGATTCAATGGCGGATATGAAACGAAGTAGAAACCCTACGATGCACTCCAAATGCCAGATTTACGGAACAAAACTCAATTGGTGGGACAGGTGTAGAAACCCCATTACCCAGATTAACATATATTTGGGGGAAAAAATACTCCTGCAGAGGAAATTGACATCAAAATGTAATCAAGGCCAATAAAATGACACCTATCTACAAAACCAACAACAACACGAACGACAGCTGGTCCATTACAATTTCGTTATCAATTTATTGACAAGCATTTTTTAAACATTTAATTGACCTCTGACAGTTTTAAGTACTCACGACATCCACGTCGAGTTCATGATAGGTGTAATAACAAGGCCACACAGGAGAAAAGATGGGGTGAACAGGTTGACACCCTTCTCCTGCTTATATTTGGCTGACCATAACATCTAATACCGCATTTACACATTCGCGAATAAGACGAGTCGAATGACGAGGCGAGACTTTCGTCGAAATGTTCGCATTCATTCTTTGGATAAGGAATGACTGTTCACACATTCGCCGAATATCTCGTCAGATGGTCATTCTCCAATCACCTCGTCGCTAGCGCCCTTTGACTCGTATTGTCTCGACAGCTAGTCATTCTCAAATCGCCTCAGGTCACTCGCGCCCTTTGACTCGTGTGAAAAAAACCGCTTCCAACACGAGCGCCACGAATGGCGAGGCGAACCACGAGGTGAATGACGAATGTAGTGTTCACACATTCGTCGAACATGCTCGCCTCGTCGTATTCGCGAATGTGTAAATGCGGTATAATAATTTTTTTGATAACGAAGTACCAACGGAACAGCGCGCCCCGCCTAAAAATCGTGCTCATTGCTGCCCACCTATCCCCTAAAAAATCTTCCCCACTATGTCGAAATTTGATGGTCAGTCCGCAAAAGCATTTGCACATGAGTGCTCCTGAGAATCAAATAACACCACACACAGTCAGAACCTGACGATGACTGAAGAGTTCAGGGCTCGACTCTGTTGGATGGTATTATTACGCAGCCGGCTGCCAACCTAATTCTGCCACCCCTAAGCTCATTCGTCGGCGGCCTATTTTGATTCGTTGGGGCACTCTTCTCATTGCCGCCAAGAGGCCAGCACCTACATCTGGAAATTTTGCGGAATTACACGTGGTAAAGGTGAGCTTTAAGTCCCATTCTCTTTCACCTCGGTTATAATCGAACCTACAACTACTGACTCATGAGTCAAACTCTCTAAGTCTTAGCCGCCGGGGTGCGATTTCGGTGAAAGTGACAGTTGATGAGAAGAGGGGAAGAGGAAGAGAGCGGCTTATTGCTTTGGACACACCATTTCACGCCAAGTCACGGAAGTTAAGCAACGCAACCCCAGTTAGTACTGACGAGGTTGGCCGCTTTGGAAAAGTGGGTACTGCTAATACCCAAAAATCGTCACATTAGTGCAGTGTCTGTGCAGCCTCTGCATAAGAACTACGCAGTGGACGGGGCTCTACTGACCTTGTAGTTGAAGGGCCCTGAAACACCAAGAAACAAGGGAAGAGGAGATCGTTAGGACCATTATGGTGATTGAGGTGGAGGGAAGTGCCCGAGGAAGGGGAAGGCCGAACCAGACGTGGGAACAGGCTTTACGTAGTGACATGATTGTCTGTGGGGTGGACGAGGACATGGTGGAGGATAGGCGGGAGTGGAGGGATAGAAACCGCAGAGACCCGACCCTGCTTCAGTTGTTGTTGTTTGTTGGTGTCTTAGGGCCCTTCAACTACAAAGGTCATTAGAGCCCCGTCCACAGCATAGTTCTGATGCAGAAACTGCACAGACACTACACTAATGCGACGATTTTGGGGTATTAGCAGTACCCAGTTTTCCCAAGCGGCCACCCATGTCAGTACAAGCTGGCTTGCGCTGCTTAACTTCAGTGATCAGACGAGAACTGGTGTGTCCAACGTAATTCGCCGCTCCCACCCTGCTTCAGGCGGGATAAAGGTGTCGGTCCTGAGGTCCCGATGTGAAGGACTTAAATGTACACCTATGCCCTCCCAAAGGCGTCAACAAATGGCCTTCAGAATTGACGAATCGGTGGCAAAATAGTCAAATTGACACGAAAATAATCAGTTATCCATAAGGTTTTTAAGGCTAACCTTGTCCATGACACAGACCGGAAGTGCCACCGATACACCTCGTGAGAAAAATAATTGACGAAGAGTTAAAACAAAGGGGGTGGATTATTGGCATGAGTGGGTTTTTTGTAGTGTCAACAGTCAATCACATGCGATTTGAAGGCTATTTTTCAAGTGGTTCCTGCGTGGGATATTTATTGTCGAACCTGCTAAAATGTCATCTTGAGATTAATGGATTCCAAGATGGTGGAAAGATAACAGCGTGTGAAAAGTGGAGGAGGAGGAGGAGGAAGGGACTAAGAAAGGCACTGTAGCACCCAAAAAAAATATTCATCAAAACCTGCTTGAGACGTATACAGCCAAACTTATACTACACATTTATGGGACAATGAGTTACACTAAGTCGTGACGGCGTCCGGCGAGTCACTAAAATAATTACCCCTTTGAAGGAGAACTCAATAAGTGACATTGGATCGATAACATGTATCAAAAAAAAGGGAGGGGAGAAACAAACCAAAAAAATAAGTCGTGACATAGGCTGTTAACTTTGTATTCATTTAGCTGAGAGTTGTTTTTGTTGTCTTTTCGTTGTCAAAGAAACTAGTCGTCGTCCCCCCATTTAAACGTATCCCATTTCAGTCTAATTATTAAAGCACACCTACTATTTTGGGTAATTAAATATATCAGTTCAAAATGGACACGTGTTTTCATTCGGAGTTATTTTTTCAGTCACATTCTTAGACAAACGGTCACCGCCGTACGAAAAAAAAAATATCACCATTCCAAGAAAACTTTCAATTAACCCACAGACGCCCTTCATGACGGGGCAAGAGGAGGGGATGAAACTGATGCCCGATTGCTCATTATGCCTCCAACGATTAGGGAAACTGATTCCCTCTTAATCGTCCCTTGAAGTAAAACAACTACCTTTCTAGCCCTATAACAGGGTCGAGGACCCATGTTCGCCCCACTGGGATATAAGGACGATCGATTAGACAGTACTTTCATACAGCCGGCTGTCGACGGTTGTTGATGTTTGTTGGTGTTTTAGGTCCCTTCAACTACAAGGTCATTAGAGCCCCGTCCACTGTGTAGTTCTGATGCAGAAACTGCACAGACACTACACTAATGCGACGATTTCTGGTACTAGCGGTACCCAGTTTTCCCAAGCGGCCACCCGTGTCAGTACTAGCTGGGGTTGCGCTGCTTAACTTCAGTGATCAGACGAGAACTGGTGTGTCCCAAGCAATTCGCCGCTCCCACTGTCAACGGTATATATACATGCACCAGTGGGAGAGTTCCTACACCTGAAACGTTTGCCGGTCTACACGTTGCATGTAGGTAGGGTTCTTATAGGTGCAATTGACATCGCATACACCACTCGTGGCCACGGCTTTACTTCCCATCCGACGGAAGGCGCACTCAGGGCTTCTCTCTCATCTGACCCACCTCGATTCCAGTATCGAACCTAGAACCACCGACACAGTAGTCGAGTTAGTGGTGTTTATTAGCACCTTGAATGACGTTATAATTATTACACTTCACAAATCGCCTCACTTAAGTGCAGAATCGAAGCCCCCACCCCATCTCCATGCCTTTAAATGACGTGGTCCAAGGGACCACACATCACGGGTTACGGGTTAAGAAGGGTTCTTCTTCCGTGCAGGGGTTCTTCCCATCCAAAACGTGAAAGACTTCCGCCTATCTCGATCAGAATCAAATGTGCATCCATCAGCTCAAGAGTCAAGTAGGGCCTACAAACCAATTTCGTTTTGTGTTACTGGTGTTTTAGGGCCCTTCAACTACAAGGTCATTAAAGCCCCGTCCACAGTGTACTTCTGATGCAGCGACTGCACAGACACTACACTGATGTGACGATTTTTGGATACTAGCAGTACCCAGTTTTCCCAAGCGGCCACCCATGTCAGTACTAGCTGTGGTTGCGCTGCTTAACTTCTGATCAGACGAGAACTGGTGCGTCCAACGCAGTTCGCCGCCGCTCCCCCAGAGTATGCATAGACACTACGCTGTTATACGACGATTTCTGGGTATTAGCAGTATACACTCCAATGAACCACCGGAAACCTACCCTGTCTTTTAGGAAGTAAGAACTCGTAAGTAGGTGCACGTTGTCACCTGTCCAATTACAACACCTGAACACCCGTATCGGGTATAATCAGGATCTGCAGATGAATGACGATAAAAATGTTTCTAAAGATGAGTGTTTCAACCTGGTCGACTACCTACACTGGTTGCTCTGTTGTTGTGGTGGTCAAACACCTTTATTTTCCAACATCATCGCCGGTTTTCGACCTGACAATAAAAATTGCCAGATCCCAGAGCCTCGCCTTGACATTTTTCAATCAGCTTCATTCATTCATCTACAAAAACCTGATTTTATCCGATTTCGAGGCGTGGAGGTGGACCAGTCGTCGGTCGGAACAGACTCGCAGGTTGTAAAACTACCCCATGATCCCTCGCCTTGGGGAGCTCATGGACGAAATTTTGACAGTGTTTATCACAGAAAAGGCTGCTGACCGGAATCTCACAAACTCATTAATTATATCTGATGCAATTGTGAGCAGATATATCGTGTGCTTATATAATGGACCGAAGTATTCTACCCTCAAACACATTAGGCAAAATCGGTAGCACCAGAACATACGCATTTGAAGGGCCAGAGGTTCCAGCACCCATTTTTGTCCCACAGGGACAAACCGCAGCCGGTTGTCGAACTAATGTTACAACCCCTATGCTTATTGATCGGCGAACTATTTTGATTCGTAGGAGTACTTTCTCTCCATCGACGGCAGGATTACTGTTGTTGTTGGTGTTTTAGGGCCCTTCAACTACAAGGTCATGAGAGCCCCGTCAACAGCATAGTTCTAGTGCAGAGACGGCACAGACACTACACTAATGCGACGATTTTTGGGTACTAGCGGTACCCAGTTTTCCCAAGTGGCCACCCATGTCAGTACTTGCTGGGATTGTGCTGCTTAACTTCAGTGATCCGACGAGAACTGGTGTGTCCAACGCAATTCGCCGCTCCCTCGACGCCAGGAGGGCGGGCTTCTAAAGACAACACCGTGCCATGGCTTTATTTCCCATCCGACAGAAGGTGCACTGAGAAGACCTGACGCTCTACCGTCGTTTTCACAATTTTGTCCTTTTTATAAGAAATTTGGAAGAGGTGCGTTCCCGAGCAATGCCCCACATCTTCTACAGTGTCTCTGCACTCTTACCTGCGCCCCCAATACAGCTAAGGTATTTCTAACAGTAGATTAGGGTATAGACAAGACTAAACAGAACGCTTGTATATTTGATTATACAGCGTCGGGTCTGTTTCCATATAGAGGGAGCAATTGTATTGCGGTGGACACACCAGTGCTCGTCTGATCACTGATTACCCTTTTCCCGCCTATGGCAGGGTCAGGTACCCATCTTGTCCCTCTGAATGGACACAAGGGTGATATAGTGAACAATATTTTTCCGCAACTGGTTGCCGACCAAAGCTGCAACCCCTATGCTTATTTATCGTCGGCCTCCTGTTCGTTGGGGAATTCTACCGACTCCAAGGGGTGAGCTCCTACACTGCTGCGGTACCGCTAATACCCAAAAAATTGTCGTAACACCGTAGTGTCTGTGCAGACTCTGCATTAGAACTATGCAATGGACGGGGCTCTAATGGCCTTTACGGTTAAAGGGCCCTCAAACATCGACGAAACAAAACAGTTTCCATATGGAAAAAATGTTCGATACCACAAGAAGAGGTCCTATCCCCCATCTTTACAAAAATTCCGCTGCCAGGCCAGCTCGCCCCTACAGAAAATATATATTTTTCACAACAATCAGACGCCATTTAAGACCCGCCGCGGTGGCGTAGTGATTAGCACGCTCGGCAACTGCGTCAGTAGTTCTAGGTTCGATACTGGACCGAAGTGCGTTGGCTTCTTTCGAGCGAAAGAGATCGGATGGCTTCTTTCGGATGAGAAGTAAAACCGAGGTCCCGTGTTGGTGTATGATGGCACTTGCACGTAAAAGAACCCTCTCTACTATGCAACAGGAAGATGAGGCAAAATTCCCAGGTGTAAGAGCTCGCCCCCTGGCGTCGGTAGAATTCCCCAACGAACACTAGACCGACGATAAATAAGCGTAGGGGTTGCAGCTTTGGGCGGCAACCGGCTACAGAAAAACTATGACCAATATATCGCCTTTGGGTCCATTCAGAGGGGGACAAGATGGGTACCCGACCTTGCCATAGGCGGGAAAAGGGGTTAGGAGTTACTTTTTGCAATCCGACGCCATTTAAGTTACTTTCTAAGCAACGTGGAGGTCAACCAGTATCGGTAATCAATGACGGTTGTTGTTTCGGCAACAATATCGATTTCCATATCGCTAACTATTTTTCTCCTACCTGAAAAGTTATCGATTAAGATGTTAGTCACGACAACAATGACGACACAATGAACAGAAAGAAAAATTAATTATGGCGTCCATTTCTCACAAAATTTTGCAGCTTCCTTTACATTCTTGACCTAGTAAAGCAACTCGATTCCCACCAGAATTTTCACTCAAGTTTTTCAGCATTTTCCCGATGAATTACAACATAATCAACGATAACCATTCTATTATTATAACTGATAGATAATAAAAATGAGATTGGCATTGATTAAATCTTGATAAAATTCATACAAAAATCATTCATAATAGTCATTTCCGGTTTCGGAATCAAACAGCTTCACAAAATTAACTTCTCCGCAAATAACCTTCATGGATTTGCGGTTAAAGGATTAATAGAAACTTTAAGCTAAGAAGACGAAAAGAAATTGTGAATATAATCCATTCTGCACTAGATTAACCTCATAAAATCTAAATTAATCCACCAGTACCACCTTCTATAAGCCAAACGTGTGGGAATTGGGCAAGTATATTTTGAAGTCAAATTTCTTACGAGTGCCGAAATGTTGGCTACGTTTTTTTCCCCCCAAGAAAAAGACCACCTTTCTTCTCCAACTTACCCCAAAAAATTTTTTTTTAATTTCTATAACATTAATTTCTCGCTCTACATAGCTGTGACAATAACAACGCCCCTAACGCCAACTTAAACTTTAGATGAAATTCACTTTTCCAAAAGGTATTCATTACTTGGTAGCGTGATTTCTTTTTAGTTAAATGACGAACTCAATTTTAATACCAAAAAAAAGGGGAGATAAAAATTTTTAAATATATTTCGGAACACGCATTTTTAAAATATGAAAAAAAAGAAATCATATATTTTACACTAACCAGAAAGTAATTCTTGCACATCATACTCACTGGCCAACATATCGCGTGCCCCACATTTACCAAATAAACATTACTAAAATTCAGTCGTCCACATCATCCCTGTGTGGCCTCCAGACGGAAATACCGCCCCCCCCCCCCCCTCACAGTATCATTTTGTATTCGGTGTCCCAATAGCCCCGATCACAAGTTCCAGTTGGTGGCCGCTTGGGAAAACTGGGTACTGCTAATACCCCAAAATCGTCGCATTAGTGTAGTGTCTCTGCATAAGAACTATGCTGTGGACTGGGCTCTAATGACCTTGTAGTTGAAGGGCCCTAAAACACCAACAAACTCAGTACGCCTCGAAGGTTCTGTAAAGGCGTCATTCTCCGGTGGGCCCGTCCTGGTTGAGAAGTGCACATCATCCCTGTGTGGCATCCAGACGGAAATACAGATTCCCCCCTTACAGTATCTCTTTTCATATCAAACAGTGTCCCAATAGCCCCGATCACAAGTTCCAGGTGACTCAGTACGCCTCGAAGGTTCGGTAAAGGCGCCATCCGCCGGAGGGCCCGTCCTGGTTGGGCAGTAAAGCCGTGGTTCCCTTTAATATGGTAGACAGTACATGCACGTGAGAGAGAACGCCCTTCAACACGGAGTAAATTTACAGGTTGATCGGGACAAAATTCCCTGGTGTAAGAATCTGGTCACCTAAGGGATTTTCCTCTGACTCAGATTTGTTGTTGTCGTTTGTTGGTGTTTTAGGGCCCTTCAACTACAAGGTCCTTAGAGCTCAGTCCACAGAATAGTTTTTATGCAGAGACTGCACAGACACTACACTAATGCGACGGTATTAGCAGTACCCATTTTTCCCAAGCGGCCACCCATGTCAGTACTAGCTGGGGTTGCGCTACTTAACTTCAGTGATCAGACGAGAACTGGTGTGTCCAACGCAATTCGCCGGTCCCTCTGACTCAGAGAAGCCAGTCACTTGGACCAGAATAGAACCTGTGACCACGTCAATTACGTGACCCCTTAGTCACCAAAGTGGTCCCATACCAGGGGTGACCCTCCAAGAACATCGATAACGCAGATCTCTGTAATTTTATACAGTTTATCACCACGACTGATCTCGAAGACCTTCACATGCTTACGCCATCAGCGCCAGCAGGTAAACAACCAAGGCTCCACTGACCACATGATCAAATTCGTGGTAAAAATCGTCGAATATCTGACCTGTGGGCGCCATATGGACTATATGAATCTGGATGCTCAAAAGTAATGTTACACGACCTTAAAAACAGTCGCATTATGACACGACGGCCTCCAATTATAGTCCCCATCTGCGGTTATATAATTGTTTTGACTAGTGAGGAGAAAGGGTCGGGGGAGGGCCCGAAGAAGTGCATTTACTTCTTTGCTTCACACCACCACCATCCAGTGAAGGACTCTTAAGTATAAAAAATGAAGAGACAAAGATATAAAAAAAATCTCCACAAACATTATTCACTCCACACGATATATATTTCTACCTTACAATTATTTAATAAATATAACTGTGTCCAAGGACACTGTTGGTAGCCAATTCGTGACAATGCCATCACCACTCCCCTACCATTTTTCTTCACCCTTCACCGAAAAAAAAACATTATCAAGAAAATTCATGACTGGAATTCCTCTCCCAACTTACAAACCTACCAAAATTCTTTTAACCAGACGTCTGACAGTGGACAACATGGCAGCCTACAGAGAAAGAGAGAGAGAGAGAGAGAAATAGGACAGAACTCTGTGTTTAACCCCCACAAGTAGCCTACACAGGCACACACCTCGATTAACAGATGTTGTTGCTTCAGGACACTAATCTGTATAATCAAAATTCCATTCTTCATCAAATAATTGGCACATGAGCACATGGGTCAACAGACGCATAAGATTTCCCAACCTTAGGCAGGATCGCACCTAGACATTCGGCCAGCTGGGATTCAAAATATGCAGCCGCATAGCGTCCCAAAGACCTGGAGGGGCGAGGGGTCTGAACTGTCTGGTTATTTTAACATTGGCATCTCCATAGACCCGCCGCGGTGGTGTAGTGGTTAGCTCACTCGGCAACTACGCCAATAGTTCTAGGTTCGATACTGGACGGTGGTGGGTCGGCTTCTTTCGGGCGAGAGGGAAGCCGCGAGTGTGCCTTCCTTCGGATGAGAAGTAAAACCGAGGTCCCGTGTGGGTGTACGATGGCGCTTGCACGTAAAAGAACCCTCTCTACTATGCAACGGGTAGTTGAGGCAAAATTTCCAGGTGTAGGAGCTCGCCCCCTGGTGTCGGTAGCATTCCCCAAAGAACACTAGACCGACGATAAATAAGCGTAGGGGTGCAGCTTTGGCCGGCAACCGGCTGCAGAAAAAACTACGTCCAATATATCACCCTGTGTCCATTCAGAGGGACAAATGGGTACCCGACCCTGCCATAGGCGGGAAAAGGGTTAGGAGTTGCTTATCTCCACTGCTGAAGATAACCACTTTAACACCTGAGAACTTTTCTCCTTTTCACACTCCTTTCTTTTACGTGCAGTGGTGATATCGTACACACATCACGCGACCACAGATTTACTTTTCATCCAACGGAAGGCAAACCAAGAGCCGAAAAGAAGCCAACTGCTCGATCCAGGATCGAACCGGGATCCAAGGACTCAAAAGTCAAGCACGCTGTGAGTGAGCCACTGTCCAAGATAGAAGAATGAGGAAGTCACCCAAGCACCAGCACATGAAACGTGTACAAATTTAACTGCTTGTCTTATACAATGCGCTAAAGACAAGACCACAACTATTGACCCCGGTCACGTGTTGTATGGACGACGTCATCAGCATCTAAAGGATTTGTCTCACACGGGAACTTACCCCTTTGAAAGGACGTTCGCCCTCACCCCTCACCTCAGCCCTGGTGTCAATGATGATTAATCTCAAAAGCAGACAGATCGACATTGAACTACTGTACCCAAATAAACCAAACTTACTGACCCTTAGGATCGCCTGGACTCTCTAAAGGGTCTTTGGGATGAAGTTGGAAGGGGGACAGAGGCAGAGGAGGTGGATCGGGGATAAGGAACAGAGCTATATGCGAAGAGACCAGTCGTCGTTGTTTGGCAACAATGGCCACACCTTCAACTTGAATCAATTTTGGTTTTTCATCCCGACTGTATTTCACTACTGTACGTCATATCCGAATACGAATTTTTTTGGTCAACAGTACCTGAATATCAGAATTTCCGACAGTCTCTCTTAAAAGACGATCTTCCACTCCTCCATTGGTCCCCCCCTTTTCAATGTTTTAGACAGATAATTGGTAAACATTGGTCGGTTCTCAATAAGGAATGCAAACAAAAACAGTGTCTAGTCGTTAAAGAACCCTTCAGATACCCACGTGGGATGGATGACGACGATTCTAGTGTCAAAACTGGGTTGAAACGCAACTGACCAAATGCAACGCCACTAATATGTTAGTCCCGTACCCTGGTTTCAAAGAGGGGGGGGGGAATGAGGCATTTTGAACAATGAGTGGGGCACTCCGGACGTCAAAAGCGGAGCAAATTAATAATGCTAATTAAGAAGCATGTGCAATACTCACTCAAAACTTCTGAACAATTCCAGCTCCGTTTTAGAGCCGGATCACGTCAGTGCAAAACTGGCCTGGGTCACAGGTCACTTGCTAAACCCTCTTCAAATAGCCCACTGCTGCACCACCGTAATATTTACTTACCCCACTATTTAGGACAAATACGTTTGTTTGCTAACGGTTGTCTCCAGATTTCTCCCCTCCCGAGTGCGGGAAACAAACCAAAGAATTTGACGATCCAACAACATTTTTAAAATCCGAGGGTGTAACAACCGAATTTTTTTTTAAAAAAAGGGAGGGGGGTTTGAGAGAGAAGACTAGGTAGGACAAGGGAGGATTTTCACTCGGACGGCAGCCAAAACAGAGAAAGAACCCTGTTGGGGATCGCCTTTGCTCTCACAGCGCACAAAACTCAGTCTCAACACGGTACCGAAAAAAAAAATTAGCATTGAAACACCTGAAAAAAATTTCGGCATTTAAAGGGTATGATGACTTACCCCAATCTTCCGGGCGACCGGTAAGGTCCAGGAGCTCCAGAAGGAGGACATCTCGAATGAGACGACGATAACATGATCAAACCGACGCCACTCACACAAGTAGCAGAACCAACAACAATAAACAACCATTAACTACGACAAACATTTGAACGAGCAAAATCTCTCACACAAACGTCGTCGAACTTTCTTCCATATCGACGTTGAACAAAGGACCGAAACATAGAAGAACAACGAAACAAAAAACGGTCAGGAACCCGAACGATCACGATGGCGTATCATACCTCTCAGCACAATCACAACGAAAAATCCACTCTTCTCTCTTTCTCTGTTACCTTTTCAAAAACACAAACTTAAGCAAAGAGCAAACCGAAAAGAAATAAAACGAGAGCATCAAGCCTACACCTTCCACCAACCACGGCACAGGCGCGAGTAAGAAGCCAAACGGCTCAACACCGGCCGCCGTCCAAATCCCATCCAAATGTGGGCAGGTATGCCAGTGACGTCACAACAATCAACCAGCCAGGTAAAGAGCAACTGGATGATAGTGTCGATCTCTCACTAGGTTCTTTCTCAATGTGCACTTGGCTTTTGACAACTGAAAGCAGGCCAACCCACTGGACCCTCTAAAATACAGGTGGGTAGGATGAGAAGTTATGGTGTGGTGTGTGAGAGAGAGAGAGAGACGGGGGTGGGTGTGAGTGTGTTCGCGTGTCTGATCATAGTGCAGAGGGGTGAAGGAAGAAGACGGGGGTAGGATGAGGAGAGAGAGAGAGAGGAGCCAAGTAGTGAAGGTAGAAGAAGAAGGAAAGGGAACGGGGTGGGATTACATACTTACCTCTTTGCTATGGATGGTTGGTTTGGAGCTACGAATTTTCCAAACTGGAAACAGAAAGAGAGAGAGGGAGAGAGCGAGAAAAAGCGACAGAGGTAACATCTACCTGAAGAATAGTTTTGGAAAAAAAGAGAGGAGTTTGTTGCCAACCTTGATTACAAGCAGCGATAATTCGTCTACTCGCGATACCACCTTTGAAAAACAGTGAATTTTCTACGCTTAGGGCAAGAAGAGAGAGAGGGAAAGAAACGAGACGAGGGGGTTAAAGACAAACGAGGTGGTGGAGAAGAGCAGGATGACTACTAAAAGAAGTGGCCACAGAAGAGTAGAGGACCAATCTTAAGAGGTGCAAGCAGGAAAAAAAAGTGATCAAATGGATGAAGATGAAATACTGGTCATGTTAAACGGCAAAGGGTGAAAATGAAGAGATACCAAATGAAATATGAACATCAGTGGTGTGGACAAGCAGAGAGGAAGTGAGGGTCATTCGAGTAACATACCAAACCTCAACCCTTTTCTCGATTCTTTTGCGCAGATTGCATCCTCGAGACCCGTGCAGCCACGTTGCGTTGGACACACCAGTTCCCGTGAGATCACTGAAGTTAAGCAGCGCAAGCCCATGTCAATACCAGCAAGGGTGGTTGGTAAGGAACGTTGGGTGCTGCAAGCTTCCCTTCTCCTTCATCCTCTTCACCTTCCTCCTCATCTCCCGCGAGCAGCCTCCTAAGGGTTCGTCCTGTTATCGCTGCTTGGCTTACTCCCCACCCGTGAAACTAATCCAGCAGTCAACACTACAGAATTCAAATCAGTGCAAAGTTATGGATCTTGGGGCAGAATTTTT
>JAAFCE010007944.1:10875-40518 GCA_013389805.1 Trigoniulus corallinus
CACGCTTTGCATCAGCGGTGGAGCCCTGCACCTTAAGGCTAAGAGGCTGTTGCCTCTTGTTAAGGGCAGGTGCTGATGTATTTGATACCACAGGGGCATTCCCTGATCCAGTTGGGTGACTGGGGGAACGCGGCCTCTTAGTTGGAGCAGTGCTCATCTCCATTAACTCACTGGCAGCTGGCCCACTCAGTTGAGTGGGACCGAGCCCGCCATCTTCCAGCTGAACACAAGTCATTGAAACTAAAGAAGGGGGAGGGGGTGGGGTTTTTTGAAGAGGCCCCCAGCCTCTGGGTTATAGTTGCCATAATTGTTATAAATTATGATTTCGCTGCCCGCAGGTCTCACCCACCACCGAGCCCAACGAGGGGACGCCCATTCGGGTCGTCGAGACTACTCGGACAGGATACCGTTTGGGTGGCATAATCCCCAAGTACCGGACCATTGGCATCGGGGTTAACTGCCGGTCCACTTACAGTCACCCTAGGAGGCATAACCACTTATGCGCCCCCAGCCGATTGACCAAGACCGAGCTACTGCCTTGGCCTCCCGTTTTCCCTGGAAGCTGTGGCCAAAGTGATGTTTTAGAGGCTGTGGGTCGCAACCCTAGTCCCCGATGTCTGTCAGCCACCTCACCAGTGTGGAGTGGCCAAGAGACATCGCAGGGCATGCGCCTCCTCAACAACAAGGATCCGCTTTTCCCTGGGTACGGGTCTCCACGCACGGCAAACACGCGGGTAGGCATTTGTTTACGGTCACCTCATTGAGGAGCCTACATCGACCGAGAACAAGTCAGACTGAATACTGGAACAACCACGATGTTGGTATCATCCTGTCCAGGACACGTCATAGACAGAGACGACAGTGGTGTTGTCCAGACTGGGGCAAGAAAAAGTCACCCCTTTTAGTCGCCTCTTACGACATGCAGGTATGCAGTGTGCCTATTCTACCCCGGGCACACACGGGTAACTGATGTTCTCCCTGGATAAGTGATCCACAGCAGGTTCCTGCCCTAGGAGGATGCCACAACAGAAGATCTTGAAGAGGACCATCTGCACCAACCCTGGAAGCCTACGATAGGAAGCAAGATTCAACAGGACAACCTTGGAACCAACAGCCAAAGAAGAAAACCAACAGGCAGATAAGAAAACCATACTGATTTTTATATAGGGTTTCCTATTAGCAGAAGCCATTGTGTTTAGAGCATGCATGTTAACATTGAATGTTTTCTAGTTAGCTTATAACATTTTTTAAAGGAACCAATTGTGATCTATGAATTTTTTAGATCAGTTAGGTCTTTTTAATCTTTAGTTAATGGATGTATACCTTATAGCAAAGGAGTTCAGAACATGTATGTTAACATTGAATATTTTTTAGTTAGATTGTAGTGTTTGTTTAGAACCATTTGTGACCTATTCATTTTAAATAACTCAGGTATTTTTAGTCATTAGTTAATGGAGGTATACCTTACAGCAAAAGAGTTTAGAGTATGTATGTTAGCATTGAATATTTTCTAGTTAGATTGTTGCATTTTATGAAATAACCATTTGTCATCTATTCATTTTAGATCAGCCAGCTTCTAGTCTTTAGATGATGGATGTACACTTTATGTCAAATGTGTTTAGAGTGTGTATGCTATCTCTGAATATTTTTAGTTAGTTTTTGAGTCAACATTTTTGAAAAACCCTTCTTGAATGTTACATTAGCAAATTTAAAAAATCTTAGTCTCCAGCAATTGTAACCTGAGGTGATAATTAATCTTAAGTATTAGAAATAAAATTGTAAATGCTCTTCCATAGCATATGAATTTTTTCATGAGAAATAAAAAATTATTGTTTAAAAGGAAAAGGTCTAAGAAGTTTTGTATAGCTTTCGATTCTGCCCACATTGGCGATGAACCTAAATAGGGAAGTTGGTAAGGAACTTTAAGGAAATAAACCTAAAACTAACATTTGCCTGGCATTACTTACCTGCCATGGTACTGGATAATGAATATTTGAAACATGAAGTGTAGAAGTTGTTGGGAGTATTCTTTTAAGAATAGGGAGTATTCATTAAGTTTTCATGATTCTTTTACTATAATTCTCATTGCACAGAGGTGAATTATTATATCCTATACCTGACCTTGTGTTAATGCAGTTGCATGTAATTTCATCATAGTAAATAAATCAGTATCTCAGAAATACAAAGAAAACTTCTTAAAATATAAAATCAAAGAAATTCGGTTAAACATTTAACAATTAATACTACCATTGGCAATGAAATTATACATTATAATCAATAGGATTACTTCCATACAGCTGAATGATGTGATGCACACATTTCTAAGAAGGAGGTCCATAATTTCTCAAAAGAACCCTGCAATAACTCATTTAGGGTCACTAGCCAATTAAATAATGAAGAAAGGCAAAACACCTAAAACTGACCCTGACTTTAGCATCTCTGAAAGTTCAACGCAATGGGTTTTTGGTTTGATAAAGATGAGAAAGGGTAGTTGCCCAAAAGGTTGGCTGCCTGTGGTCTGAAGGTTATAGAAAGGTAAAGACAATCTATGGGCAGTTATGTATAAAGAAATATGATAGCTTCAGAAATACCTGAATTACATTTAATTCTGAATGGGCACCTGGCTACTGAACAATGTGGAACTTTCCAGGTATGGACATAAGGGTTAAACACATTCGTTATTCAGAAGACTTTTGATTTTAATAAAAATAGAAAGCATGTTGAGAGAATCACGAAAACCCCCAATTATAATTATTCAAGGAGAGGAACAATTCATATTAAGACCACATTGGCAATGGACCTGATCAACGATGCTCATAAGGTGTGTTTTGGTGATTGCTCTGCTTAATTTTAGCAAAGCATGTTGGCAGTGCCCAAACTGGTTTGGTCAGATTTTATTGTAGTGAATTCATTTTTTACTTAAGTGAATTCAATTGTGGTCCCAAAAAGTCTATCCAAAGCATTTTAGGGGTCCCCTTTTGTCAGAACAAACATGAGATCACAATCAAACTACAATTGACCAGGTCAATCACCAAAATGCACCTATAGATGGCAGTTGTTCATGAGACACCTAACAAGACGTCCATCTTTGAGGATAAATCAACACAACTACAACCAAAAAAATCAACTAATAAAGCACTGAACAACTACGTAAATGAAATAATGATGTCCTAATTAAACACTGAAGAAAAGTATGTGTGAAGGAATTCAAATAATAATAATACACATCTTAATTTAACGTGATTATGTATCTTATTTTTAAAATCATGTGTAATTAAATAAACATTTATATTTATAGTTTTGGGAATAGTACTATTGTTATTTGCTAATGTAAATAATGATTGCATTCAAAGCAAAACATGCTCTTCAATAAAAGTTATCTTTTCTGATGTGAAAGTGACTTCTGCAGCTTAAATGACTGCAATGCACAATCAACACTACCTTTCAATGTGGGGTTCGCACAATGCATCTCTCTGTAGGTCGTCTCCTTGTGACGTCATTCACAAGTTTTGAGGCCATCTATGTGGTGTTGCCAAGTGTGGTGTACAATGGCATATGAAAGCAAAAGAACCCTCTGTACTATGCAGTGGGCACATGAAGCAAACTTCCCATGTGTAGGAGCTCACCCCCTGGCATTGGTGGAGTGCCCCAACGAAAGGATTCGGGGTTGCAGCTTTGGTCAGCAGCCAGCCAAGTTCAATACTGTCCAAAGGTTCACCCGTGTCCTTTCAGAGATAAGGTTGGCTACCTGACCCTGTCATAGGTGGGAAAAGAAGTTGATACTTTGTTTTCCTATTAGTAGATGATAAACACACATTACATGGCCACATTCTATGGTCACATACATGGCCACGTTCTAGGGTCACATTACATGGCCACATTCTAGGGTCACATCACGCCATCCTCTCGCAAGTTACCCGAGAGCCACAAAAGAAACTCTACATGAGGAGAACTGCATAAATGTTTGCTTCTTCAATAACCCTGCTTTAGTATGTTAGTATGCAGTGCTATAAGAAAGGCATGGAAAAATGGCACCCACCATTGGTTACAAAACAAAGGATACCGACCTGGTTGTGAGTTGCATGTGGTTTTTATGTTGCTTAACCATTCTTAACTACATGAATCAACACCGACTGTCACATAGCATTTAGTAAATTCTAACATGTTATACTGTATTAAAATTTTTAATTATTTTGTCATTATTGGGTTATGAGGGGTGTAAATTAGGCACATACCACAGGTATTTCATACCCTGTATGTATGTTATGCCAACGGGTTGATGAGCCAACTGTCAACTGCACTACATTACAGTGAAATTGTCAACTGCACTGCAGAGCAACCACTCCTATCCTCTCATCAGAAAAGGAGTACAATCACTAACAGAATAAAAGAAATGGATTTAATTTTGAAACCAAGAAAAAACAAAAAGATGGAAAGAACCATCCCAAATTTATAAAATTAGAATGTGTTCTTTTGAGAAAAGAAAATGGAGACACTAACAACATGTCCGCAAAAACTTTATGACAGCAAAAACGGAGCCTATTTTTTCAAGAAATTTTCTTTTTGTATTTGTTTCCTTTGTGTAAACTAGAAAAGGGAGGACTGAAGAAAAACATGAGGATGGCAGGAAAATAATGGGGACGTACACTCGAGGGGCGAATTGGGGAAAATTGGGGATATACAGTGAAGCGACCTGGAGAATCAATGGGGGAAGGCTGAAGTGGAGACAGGCATGTGGAGTCCAGTGGGATAGGAAGGTCCCAATGAAGCTGAAAGGCAGATTCTACAGGGCAGTGTTAGGCCAGCTACTGTATGCTATATGGATCAGAATGTTGGGCAGTGAGGAAGAGCCATGTCAATGGAATGCAAGTAGCCAAAATGTGAATGCTGCAGTACATGAGTGGGGTGTCAAGAACTGATAGAATCAGAAATGATTTTATCAGAGGTAGCCTGGGGGTGGTAGACATCGCCAAAAAATGAGAGAATAGGCTGAGGTGGCATGGACACGTATTGAGAAGAGGGGAGGAGGGCTCGTTAGAGCCAAACCGGGAATGCAGACGGTCAGTAGCACTCAGGACAGGGGGAGACTGAATCAGACATGGGAGCAGGTTGTCAATAAGGCTATGGCCCTGTAGGGTTATGTTGCTGTAGCACCGACTCCCCCGCCAGGTGGCGTCATGCTACAGTCAGGTAGCGTTGGCATCTTTGCCATGCTCCCACCAGATGGCGCCACAAACTGGGCAAACGTGACCAGTTAGTAGACTGATGCTCCCACTTCGTGGCGTTCAGTCTACTCTAGTAGGTTTAAGTGGGAAATGGGACGAAGGGTCCTCTTTCAGTCCTCTTTCAAGCCTTGTCAGCAGTAGGCTGTAATAGCAGTTGCCAGAGTGCCCAAACAAAGACTGTCATTCTCCGTATTGAGATTTCAGTGATGGATGGGCATGGACATTGTGCAGTGGGACGTTGGCATGGACGGGCCAGTGGGTGCTAATTATTATTAGATGAATTGGTGAAACGGAGCAGTTTAGTTTGCTGTAATGCTTGCAATGCAAGCTTGGAGGACTTTGACTCATTTTGTTGTCCCTGTTTCGTACTTAAATGGTACTTAGCGCCTCTACCATACCAACATCGTCAATAAATTCATTTGCCACTACGAATTAGTTTATTGAACTCTACAAATTTTGGGGGCCTGTCCAGGAGAGGCGCTCCAGGTCATGAAGTATGTAAGTTTTTGATCAAATTATTTTTGGGAGCATTTTTTTTACCTAACATGGCAACTGCCAGAGATGATGGCCAAGATGAGGGAAGGAGCCAATCTGCCATTGATGTCACGTGGCTGGTGTCCTCACTGGATTCTATGAAGATGTCCGAATTGTGAGATGCTCTTGGTGCTTATGGTTTAAAGAAGTCAGGGAACCAAAGTAGATTTAAAAAATCGGCTGAAGCTCATCGCCATGGGAAGGGAGAAGGAGTCATCTAGTAATATAGTTGCCCCTGAAGAAGTAATAGATGAAGATGCTGATAGTGGGTCTGATAGCCAGAAAAGGAGAGTCAGACAGGAGTGTCTCTCTTTTAGAGATGTTGAAGAATCTATTGCCTTGTTCAATGGAGATGATCCTGCCCAACATATCTCTAGTTAGATAAAGGAATTTAAAGATTTGTTTGCTTAGTGGTTGGTCTGATGTTCACAAAGTTGTATATGCCCACGGATTATTGAAGGGATATAGCCAAGCTGTTCGTCCAGAAGTGTGGGGACCAGAAGTGTGGGGACACATGGGTTAATTTGAACTGTGAGCAGCCTACCAGCAGCAAGACAGTTCATCAGCAGTTATCTCGTCGACGGAAGTTGCCAACTGAATCATGTCATGGGTACATGTACAACATGCTAGATATTGCATCCCAGGCCAGTGTGGAGACTGAATCAGTGATTCATTACATCATTGATGGAATTAGTTTATTGAACTTTACAGCAGTGTCTGGGCTAGAACCCACAGACCCCACCCTGCCACATGTGGGAAAAGGGTATGATGATGATGATGATTTTCTCTTTCTTTAAATTGGATTACTAGATTAATTTCTTGGGTTGGGGAGTAAGCCAAGCAGCTATAACAGGATGAACCCTTCGGAGGCTTCTTGCAGGAGATGAGGAGGTAGGTTTGGAGGACATAGTAGAGGAGAAATTTGCAGCACCCAACGTTCTTTACCAACCACCCATGTTGGTACTAACGTGGGCTTCCACTGCTGTGTGTTCCTCGAATGAGGCCCTAGATTTCCTTTATTTCCTTTATTGAAAAACAAAAAATTGCTTCTATAATCAGCCAATCAGAAGTTGATCAAAAGTAGTGCCAGTCAACATTGATCCACAGAGAAATATATAATAGAAGATGAAGAGATCTTCAAAGGGAGTTTTGTTCACTCGTTTGAACAAAGTAACCCTGCCTGAGAGCTTCAGAACAACCAACTACTCTGTGGACAAGGATATCATCAAAGGTGATGCAACCAGTCAAGTAACAACCTGGAGAGGAACTCCACAAAACAGGATAAAATGAAAAAAACTTTTGTTAGCAAAGGCAATTCATGAGCAACCCCAAAGATAATTTTAAATAATTATATAAGGACCTCCTAGCAATAGTTAGTGCTTCACTAATATTAAATGGCCTCCTCTAAATTGTTATATCCTCATTAAGTGTAAGCACAGAGATTCTTTAACTTCTTATGTAAAACCTATGAAACAAAGATTATAAAGAGATTCTTTACTTAAAACCCTCTATTGAGCCCACACTGGCAAGTAACCCTGGGGAACCAAATTAGCAGGAACAATTTTTTTAAATTTCTTTTGAAAGTAACAAAACAAAAAGGAGAGAAGTAATAAGTATGGCAACAAAAAAATACAACCATAGACAACACAGCTAAGCAGCCATAATGTGCTGAACCTTATGGAGGCTGCTCACAGGTTAGTTGGAGGTAGGAGTAGGGGTAGGGAAATAAGGTTGTGCTGCTTAACTTCAGTGATCTAATGAGAACTGGTGTGTCCAATGCAACTCAGCAGCTCCAATGCAGTTTTTTCAATTGGAAATTGTAACTAAGGTTCCACAAAATGCTAATTTTGCCTCAGGACTTATTTGGAATATTTTGTGGCGCCTCTGGTGAGCTGCTTTATTGCGTTGGATACACCATCTCTCGTCTGATGACTGCAGTTAAGCAATGCAACCCCATCTAGTGCCAGCATGGGTGACCGTTTGGGAGCACTAGGTACTGCTAATACCCAAAATCGTCATAACAGCATAGTCTGTTCCGAGTCTGCATTAGACCTATGCAATTTATGGGGCTCTAACGACCTTTACAGTTAAAGGGCTCTAAAACAAAAACAAACAAAGTCTAATACAGTTGGGTCTCGTTTTATGCAGTTTCTTTTTATGCAATTTCAAAGTTGTGCAGTTTGCATTTGATTAAAAAGAATTTCGCGAAACATACATATTGTATGCTTGTTCAGGAAGTATAGTCAGTCTAACGCCCATGACAATGATGAAATCCACCGACCATTGTATTAGCAAGTCAAAGAAGTCTTGGTCAGTCAGAAATTAGCATACACAATAGGGGGTTCCGCACTTGTACATAACACTTAACAATCCTACCATCATCATCACGCCCTTATCCCGACTGTGGCAGGGTGTGGTCTGCAGTTACACTGAACATGCTCTAAAATTAAAACTTATTTTGGAGGTGATTTGAACATGTTTAACCATGATGATATAGAAGAACGGCTGATGGATGACGTCTTAAATGACAATGATATTATTAAACTAACTTTAGGTGCAGGCTGGTATCATACCTCAAATGGTCCGCCTTCACGTCAAAGTGTCTCGGCGTTTTTCCATTACCCAGTTAGGTTATTTTGATAAAAATTGCGCGTTGATTCACGTTACACATGTGCTCTGCAGACAAATTCGGGCATCTACATTCGGACATAGATGGTGGGAACTTTGAGGTACTCAAAAATTGCCTCAAGCTGTCCCGCCAGACACTTTCAAGTGGACCCCGGGCACTTTGACGTGTGACACCGGCATCCCCGCACAGACAACCGAGCCAATATCCCTGCATGTTCCAGACACTTGACTGGAGTGTCCCCAATCAGAGCATGTTAAGGGAAGCCGCAGGCCCGACCCTGCTACAAGTGGAATACTGGTATGACGATGATAATGATGATCAAAACAAAAGTCTGCAGGTAGCGAGAAAATAATTTTTATGTGAAAATGTATCGCCTATATCAAAGAAATCTATTGCATAGAAAGTTATTTCTGATTAAAGTGATTTACAAACAGTTTGCAGATGGTGTATACCCTTACCAGATAGACAAATGAATTGAAATTCAATTTTGTGTAAGGTTTATATAAATCTTTTTCAGCTTCCCAAAGAAATTTATTAAGAAACCTATTTTCTTTAACATCAACAAACTTTTATTTTGTGGTTGTACATTCATTTTAATTCGTTATTTTGGAGTTATGCAAATTTTAAAAATTATGGAACATATTCCTATTTTTTCCATAAGCCTCTTAAATGCAGCCACCCGTGCAGGAGTTGCAGAGAGCAATACATGCACTCCACAGGCAGTGGGCAGGGTGAGTAATGATGAAATAGTCAGAGCCCTTCAAAAGATGAAAGGTCAAAAAGCTGTAGGCCCAGATAAGATCCCATTGGATGTATGGCACACCTTGGGGACAACTGGCATTACATTGCTAGGGAAGCTTTTCAACAAGTTAGCAAATGGTGACAGGATGCCAACTGCATGGCAAGAAAGTTGGATAGTTCCACTGTTCAAGGGTAAAGGTGATTCTCAGGACTGTGGAAACTATAGGGGCATAAAGCTGATGAGCCATTCTATGAAGCTGTGGGAGCGTGTTATAGAATGTTGCCTCAAAGACCAAACTAGTGTCCAGAGAAATCAGTTTGCGTTTATGCCTGGTAGGTCTACCATGGAACCAATCTTTATTCTACGACAGATGATAGAGAAGCATAGAGCATCAAAAAAGGACCTTCATGCAATAGTCATTGACCTGGAGAAAGCATATAATAGTGTCCCTAGACAGGTAGTATGGAATGTCCTAAGAAAGAAAGGGGTTGATGAAGGCCACATTAGGATAGTGCAGGATATGTATGATGGTTCCATCACTAGGGTGAGGACAGCATGGGGCAACACTGTAAGCTTCAACGTGCAGGTTGGTGTGCATCAAGGATCAGCACCTAGCCCATACCTATTCACTCTGGTAATGGATGAACTACTGACAGGAATAGGGGAATGGGCCCCCCCAGTGCCTGGTATTTGCAGATGATGTGGGAAGGCTTGAGGAGTCCAGGGAGGATGCACAAAGAGCGGCGAGTTTCATTGGACACACCAGATCTCGTCTGATCACTGAAGTTAAGCAACGCAAGCCCAGTTAGTACTGACATGGCCCAGTTAGCGTAGTGTCTGTGCAATCTATGCATTAGAACTACGCAATGGACGGGTCTCTAATGGCCTTGTAGTTGACGGGACCTTAAACACCAACAAACAAAAAACAAAGGATGCACAAAAGAGCTTTCAAGACATTAAAACAGCAATGGTAGGAGGGGGCCTTAAGGTGAGTACCTAGCTTTCAATTTTAGTGGTCAGGGGCAAGAGGAGGAGTTACGTTGTGGGGGAGAGGGGATCTCAGTGGTGCAGGCATTTCGCTATCTAGGATCAGTTTTCCAGAGTAATGGGGAGATTGATGCTGATGTGACCCGTCGGATTAATGCAGGATGGCTGAAGTGGAGACAGGCAAGTGTGGTCCTGTGTGACCGCAGGGTCCCAATAAAGTTGAAGGGCAAAGTTTACATAACTGTCGTTAGGCCCGCTATGCTGTATGGCTCCGAGTGTTGGGCAGTTAGGAACATGAAAGGCAAATGAAAGTGGCAGAGATGCGAATGTGGCGCTACATGTGTGGGGTGTCACGTTCCGACAGAATCCGAAACAATTACGTTAGAGGTAGTCTGAGGGTGGGAGACATTGCAGAGAAGATGAGAGAAAAGCGTTTGAGGTGGTATGGGCATGTGATGAGGGGGGAGAGGAGGAACTTATTAGGACCATTGTGGGACTGCAGGTGATTGGGAGCAGTAGGGGTAGAGGACGACCAAAACGGATGTGGGAGCAGGTAGTGCAAAGGGACATGGAGGCGTGTGGGGTGGAGAGGGACTTGGTTGGGGGTAGGCGGGAGTGGAGGATCAGAACCCGCAGATACCGACCCTGCCTCAGGCAGGAGAAGGGTGAGATGATGATGATGATGATTCCTATTTTTTCCATAAGGAGAGCAGGTCATCAGGTGGTGGAAACTACCTGCCAAAACTGAGGAATTTATACAAGTGCAAAGGCAGGTAAACTGGGATTGGGATGGGACAGCTGATGCCATTTGGGACAGGGTCGCCAGAAAAATTAGAATTTGTGTGAAAGCCATTTTAGGACAGGGCAGAGCAGGAGGCACATTCCAGGGAAACAGGCAGACATGGTGGTGGAATGAGGAGGTAGAAGCAGCCATCAAGCAAAAGAAGGCTGCTTTCCACAGGTGGCAGGAGACACGGGACCAGGAGTCAAAGACCCTACATAGGCAGGCCAAGACCACTGCTAGGAGAACCATTGCCCTGGCCAAGCACCAGAAATATGAGGCCCTCTATGAGCGGTTAGGGACAAAGGAAGGGGAGAACGAAGTTTACAAACTGACCAAGGCCAGAGACAAGGCAGTTAAAGATACACCACAAGCCATAACAGTGAAGGATAGTGAGGGTAGGATCCCGCTCTCCTCTCTGGGGGTAAGGAGCAGGTGGGAAGGCTACTTCCAGAACCTCTTGAGTGAAGCTGGGGGAGTGGCGAGTCCCACCACCTATGCTGCATCTCCATGGGTTGTAGACAGTGTTACAGAGGAGGAAGTAGTCAGGGCGCTTAGGAAGATGAAAGGCCATAAAGCAGTTGGCCCAGACAGAATCCCCATCCAAGTATGGCATAGCCTAGGGACGACAGGTACTGGGTGGTTAGGGAAACTTTTCAATAAAATAGCAAGTGGAGATAAAATGCCATCTGCATGGCAGGAGAGCTGGATAGTACCACTCTTCAAAGGCAAAGGGGATGTCCAGGATTGCAATAATTACAGGGTTATTAAGCTAATGAGCCATTCCATGAAACTCTGGGAGAGAGTAATGGAACGTCGCCTTCAGGATAGAACTAGCGTCCGTGGAAATCAGTTTGGGTTTATGCCAGGTAGGTCTGCAATGGAGCCAATCTTCATTCTGAGGCAGATGGTAGAAAAGTATAGGGCAACAAAGAAAGACCTACATGCCATCTTTATCGATCTAGAGAAGGCCTTTGACAGTGTCCAGCGACAGGTAGTTTGGGAAGTATTACGAAAAAGGAGAGTTGAAGCGGGATTCATTAGAATAATCCAGGATATGTATGATGGCTCCACAACCAGGGTAAGGACACCTTGGGGGGAATACAGGGGGCTTCCCAGTGAAAGCCAGGGTGCACCAAGGTTTTGCACTTAGTCCATACCTTTTCATCCTGGTTTTAGATGAACTGCTTACAGGGGTAGGCGATTGGGCCCCTCAGTGCCTGGCATTTGCCGATGATATCGGAAAACTTAGTGACTGCAGAGCACACATAGAGAAGGGACTAAACAATGTTAGACAAGCGATAGAAAAGGGAGGGCTAAAGATTAACATGAAGAAGACAGAGTATTTAGCTTTCAATTGGGAAGGACAGGGAAATAATGGTGACGTACGCTCAAGGGGTGAACTGGTGAAAAAGGTGCAAGAGGTAAAGTACTTAGGATCCACATTCCAAAGCAATGGGGAGATAGACTCGGATGTGACTCGTAGAACAATGCAGGGTGGCTGAAATGCATACAGGCAAAAGGCGTACTTTGTGATAGGAGGGTCCCAATCAAGTTGAAAGGGAAGTTCTACAGAACAGTGGTTAGGCCAGCTATGCTCTATGGATCAGAGTGCTGGGCAGTGAGGAAGAGCCACGTGAATAGAATGCAAGTAGCCGAGATGTGCATGCTGTGATATTTGAGTGGCATGTCTAGAGCTGATAGAATCAGGAATACACATGTTAGAGGTAGCTTGGGGGTGGTGGACATCGCCGAAAAGATGAGGGAGAATAGGCTGCGGTGGTATGGAGACGTCATGAGAAGAGGGGAGGAGGAACTAGTCAGAAGTATCTCAGGAATGGAGGTGGTTGGTAGCATGCAAGGTAGGGGGAGACCAAAGCAGACCTGGGAGCATGTGGTCCACAAGGACATGGCAGTGTGTGGGGTGGACAGGGACATGGTGGGAATTAGAAGGGAGTGGAGGGCTGGAACCCGCAGACCCGACCCCACTGCAGGTGGGATAAGGGTATGATGATGATGATTCCTATTTTTTTCCATAGACTTATAGTCTCATTTTATGAAAATTCCTTTTACCCGATTTTCTGACGAACGTATCCCCTGCATAAAAAGAGACCTGACTGTACCCCAAATCGTCACAATAGTGTCTGTGCACACAGCATTAGAACTATGCATTGATTGAACCCAGTCCACTGCATAGTTCTAGTGCAGAGTCTGGAAAGACATTATGCTGTTAAGAGTTTTAGGTATTAGCAGTACCCAGTGTTCCCAAGTGGGCACTCATCTTAGCGCTAACTGGGGTTGCATTGCTTAACCCATTTTCAGCCTTGGGTGCATAAACGCACCCTTTCTATGCAAATCTTTTTTCATGAAAATGTGACAATATTACTTCACCAATAAATTTATATCAGTACCAGAAGATTAGATTTACTATAAAATAATTTTTTAATTAAGTTATAAACAATGTGGAATATTAAAAAAAATTCCTCAATAGCTCTAACATTGAACTTTTAAAACAGGTATGTTGAAAAATTAATTAACCTTTAACTACGTAGGTGGGGTGCTCACAACACCCCACGTCGGAAAAGTTAGGAAAACAATCAGTTAGGTTAATATTACATCTTTGAAACCCTTTGTAGCTTAGTTTTATTTATCCAACTTCAATATCCAAAAGAAACGGTGTTGAATTGACTTTTCATTTTGATAATATAAATATTTTATTAGCTTGGGGTGCTCACAACACCCCATCTACGTACTTACGTAACTTTCTTTGCAATATTTGTAAAGTGTGTTTTGGGGTTTTAGCTGAATTTGTAATTGTTAGAATTAATTTGCCCAAGATGTCCTGCCACTTTCTTTACTGGGAGAAGTTTGGCCCTTACAGAGGGGGCCTAGAAATCAATGGGGGTGTTGACCACACATAAAGGAAATGGACACTGATCTTTATCATGATGGTTGGTTTTGGGCATAGAGGACAAAACACTATTATGGTGGGGTAGAAAGGCTAAAAGTTGTATTCTTTATTGCATTGAATATGAGAGAAATATTTATCTATTATTCTATTGAAATTAATATGACATAATTTTTGAATTAAAGTTCAATAAAAAGTCTAAGCATAACTTATAAAAATCATTATAGCATAAAACTCTTTACTAGTGACATATCTTGAAACTAACAATGGGCTACTTAGATTTAATGCTGAAAATCCCATGGTTTTCACTGGGTTGTTGACCAAACATTAAGAAAAGGGTTATTTGTCTATATGTGGGTGGCTAGTTTTTGCAGAGAGAATTTTTATATAATTTTTGGTGCAACTTAAGTTTTTTTTGCAAAAATATATCTAATAGAGTGTGTAGTTAGTATTTCATTTGGTTTCCCATTAAAAAACATTAAGTTTTAGAATTTCTGTCAGTTTTTCTAATGATATGCAAATTTTGATGCTAATTGATAAAAAAATTTTTTTCTCCTTATTTTTAAGCATTCCCAAAATTTTTTTTGCATATATTTATTTGTTATGCCCCAACACATATAATAAAATTTTAAAATAATTATTTTCGTTATGCTAGCTATTTTTGGGGGTGGGGTGTTGTGAGCACCCCACATACGTAGTTATGAAACTTTTAGTCACCTACGTAGTTAAAGGTTAAAAATGTTATATTTTAAAAACTATATTTTCTTCCAGTTAAAATAATTACATTCAAACACTAAATAACATATCCCTTCTTTGAAAGTATATTTTATCCTTTAATTTTATCCTCTAACTCTGATGAGAATGAAAGGTTTCATTTATGCACCCTAGGCTGTGACAGTTGTCAGTAGGGTGTGGCAGGATGTCTCTATCACTTTATTTCCTCCTATGTTATTCTTACTAGTTTGTACTGATTTTGCTCTGTGCTCATTGTGTGTATTATTTTGTGGTTACAATTTTCTGTGATAAACTAGTTTATTAGTTTCACCTATTCTCCTACTCCCGTCAGGAGTTCGCCCAATACCAGGATGAAAGGTATGGGCTAAATGCTGAACCTTGGTGCACCCTAGATCTCACCAGAAAGCCTCCAGTATTTCCCCAAAGTGTCCTTACCCTGGCTATAGAGCCATCGTACATATCCTGGACTATTGGAATAAACTCTTCTTCCACCCCCTTTTTCGCAATACCTCCGAACCACCTTGGTACTTACTACCACTTTATATAACTATAAAACGAATAACTATGTCATTTGCGTTTGCTGATTACAATCCTATCCAAACATTTTTTAAAATTGTATCGATTTTTTAAACACCTTTATTTGTGCGTTATTTTTTTTTATTTTGCAGAACACTTTAAGTGTTTTCACATAACACCAGTGTTCCGCAGAACACACTTTGGGAACCACTGACCTAAGGGCAGTAGAGCACCTGTTGTAATTGCTAGCTACATTTATAACAATGGACTTATTTGAAGTGCTTCCCCTTGATCCATCCCTGGATCCACCATTGGGTCTAGCTTACCACTACTACCTACCTTTTGGTTCACCCCATGCTAATTCATTTCTCTTCACATTACATGACATATGACACACATCCAATCATCATCATACTCTTTCCCTGCCTGTGGCTAGGTCATGTCTGAGAGATGCATTTCTCCACCCCACACACCACCATTTCCTTATGTACAACCCCTGCCAACCAGTGCAATAATGTTTGTCTGATCTGACCAACACCAGCTGCCTAGACAGTGACAAATGCCTCTTTCCAGGGGCATCAGGAGGAGCAATGCAGAAACTGCTACCCCTCAGCGCCTCAATGGGGTTCAAATGATGAGGCATTTTACATTCCTATCCACATTTCTATACTGCAAGTCCAACAGTTGCAATCAAGTCTGTAGTTGCAATCATGTCCAACAGACATTTAGACACTAGTCCACCATAAATAATAGCATACAAAATGGGGGTGCAAGCAATGAGACTCGGAACATAAGTTTAGGATTAGGTGCTCAAGTTGTATTTGATATGCTGAAAGAAATTACAGTTCCAAAACATGTTTTTTTGATAATTTTTTACAAGCTTTAAAATGCTTTCATTATTAACAGAAAAACGTTATTTAGCATCAGGGCTAATTACAAAGGGAGAAAGGATCATTCGTATAAATTGAAGGAGATTAGGGCACAGACAGACACATATTACTGGTCTTTCTTATCAAGAACCATTCGACAATGGAATGGCCTTGGAAAGGATAAGGTGGAGGGCCTACTAAAAAGCCACCCTACCATTACTAGTGTTGTAGAGGGATCACAGGAATTTAAGCCTGGGGTTTTGGGAGCTTTTTGGTAATATATATAAGAATGAGAGTTGGTCTCTCCATTGCTATATTGGCCAAATAAGGCTGCTTGCAGTGTTGTGAATTAGAATTAGAATAGGTACAGTACAGTAAAATCAAACTGAAAAATGCCCACTATTGCCACATAAAGAAATGGCTAAATAGCCAAGGGGATCATTTGACTGTTCACAAGATGTTAAAACAAAAATTAGTGCTGTAAAATGGAATGACAATTCCAATGTCACTGTGTTATCTAACCACATAGGTGATTATAATAAAGGCATGAGGGTGGTGGTCATGTTAGGGAGGGAAATGGTGGTGGGCTTTATTTATTAACAGCATTGATAGTATAATTGTAAATTCTTGGAAACTTTACAATTTAGTTAATGAAAAAAATATGAGAACTTGAATTCAGGTCTTATTTAGTGCTAACTTTGTTACAGGTTCAAACACCAGATGTTGATCATGAAGTGCAAAAAAACAAATGTAAAATTGATAGACCATTAAAAATGTCTTTACCAAAGAAAGTAGTATATGATAATGTGGGTCATTTAATAATTAGATCACAAAGTAGACGAAAATGTAAACTTTGCAAATCACATTCCATTTATATGTTCGAGAAGTGCAATGTAGCATTGCATCCTGACTGTTTTGAGAAATTTCGCACATGTACACAAACTTTAATTTAAATTTCATTTATCAAGTAAATTTTGTTCTAAACTTGTTTACTGTTTAATGTGTTTTAATTAAAAAATCCATATAATATTCAATAAAACCAATTATTATTATAAAGGTTGTGTTACTCCCTACTGACAACTCAAGCAGCCAGGGGTGCATAAACGCACAGTTTTCTTTCTCTTACCCAAACGAGTCTAGATTTTTTATACAAGAAAATGTGAATAATGTAAATAATGTGGTTCCCAAAATTATTAAAATTGGCAATCTATTTCTAGTACTGGCTGGAAATGGGTTAACTTCAGCAAATAGAAGAGAACTGGTGTGTCCAACACAATACACCTGTTCTCTAGAACTATGCAGTGGGTGGGGCTCTAATAACCATTGTAATTGAAGCAGTGGCGTAGCTAGATTGAAAAATGATGGCTTCTTAACCTTCCGTCTACAAGGTCGGGTTTTGGCAAAGCCCAGACCTACAAAATTGTGTCTCCACATGTATCACTTCCTCCAATCTTAACCAGCCTTTGAGTACCTGTTCTGCAATGTTTTCTTTACCTATCTAGGGAAGTTGGCTGGTCTCCTAAGTAATTATCATATTTTATTTTCATTTTTTTGGGGAATGGGACAGGTATGGGGTTTTTCCTGACCCCACCTTGTGAAATGTATGTGAAATTTTAGTGATGCCTCTTCAAACCACTTTCTTCATCTATTCTGAGTAATAGTCAGACTTACCCCTAGACCCATGGGGGTTTATCCCAATGCACTTCAAAATGTTTAATTTGAGATGATTATCTATGCCCTACATTGCTTTAGGGTTTTATGCTAGTTTGATTTTTTGAAGTTCTAGGAAAGGTTGAAATCTTATCATAATCAAACTAAGAGGTTATAAAGAAGTTATAAATTACTGCATTTATAAGTTAGGAAACATCATCTACAGTAACACATGCCATGAATGCCATCTTCCCATTTGCAAGAAGCATTCAAAAGCTGTACTGTGCTGTGAGAAATGTTTTACAGAATCTGAAAGCGTGGATATTTAGAGTTCTATTGTGGATTCAATTCGGAATAATTGACTCGTATGTTTTGGTATATAAAATGTTTACCTCTTTGTAAATATTGTTAGACTATTTGCATAATAAAATGACAATTGTGGCTTGTTTATACAAAAATTCATGACGTCACGGTTAATTGGCAATTATATAATTATTTGTGAGTTTTAAAATTATTTTCACTGCTTACCATTTATATAGATGTTGTTTAATGCAATATAGATGATAATTTCTTAATTCTGAATATATTTTAGCATTAAAAATCAAAATTTCTCTTTGGGGTAAAAAGACGGAAGGTTAATATGCTTGTTGCTCTCCCTGCCGCTAAAACCTGGCTACGCCACTGAATTGAAGGGCACTGAAACACCAACGAAACTAACAAAAGCGGCGCCCCCGTTAGAAAACCACTTCCTCCTTCCTTAGAGTCGAAATATTTGGCGGTGCCCCTGTGAGGAAGCCATGGCTCCCCAGGGTGCCGTGGCGCACACTTTGAGGACTCCTCTACATTATGTTGGAATCACGGCCGGCCAAAATCAGTACGTTGGCCTATATTTGGATACGCGTAAGAAATGTTATTGTAAACAGCATCGTAATAAAGCAGACTAGCAATCCGGATTTCATCTGTCGAAGTTGAATCTGAAAGAAGGCAAAATACAACACCCCGTTACGCGCACGTATCTGTCGTTAACTTGAAATTATGCAGCACTAGATATACGCAGATCGATGTTTCTAATTCACTTCTCACGGTGACGTAAATATTTATGAGTGCTATAAATTCTCTAATTGTTTACTCCAGAACGATTCTAGCTGCGCAACTAAAACAACGGTTATAAATATGTAACACCTAAGATTCTTCAACCCAACAACGAAATTTGTAAACGCTGTATAGCAAAATTCCACAGACAATGATCACGCCGGAAGAAAACAAGGCCTATAAACTTGCAAGATCACCATCACCAAACCTTTTGCTTCGTTGTTTCGCCTGTGTTTTAGGGCTCTTCAACTGTAATTATCATTAGAGCCACGTCCACTACGTAATTCTTATGCAGCGTCTGCACAGACACTCAGGGGGATGAAGGACGGGGTACTTCAAAAAAATTTGCTCCCCAAAAATTTTTAAATTTCGAAATCTTTAGTACAATTCTATCTAGCAATTACATTGTGTCCTCTTCTGCCCCTTAGACCAGTGCCGTAACGAGGTTATGAAGCGCCTGTGGCAAGTATTTAACTTGACCCAATAATGAAAAAACAAACATTTTGTACCCCAAACCAATTGTTTGTTTGTTAGGGTTTTAGGGCCCATCGACAACAAAGGTCATTAGGGCCCAGAAAGACAGTCACAATGGTTGGGGTGTAAATGGCCATCCCACCATGATAACAATAAATAATGGCAAAAAAAACCCCTAATTATAATAAGAATAAAAAGGCAATAGCCTAATAAATATTGCAAAAAATAAATAAAGGCAAAAGCCAAAACAGACATAACAATACACACAGCAAAAGCCACAACAGACACAGAAATATAAAGGCAAAAGCCAAAACAGACAACAATAAACGTGGCAAAAGCGAAAACAGGCATAGAAATAAAAAGGCAAAAGCCAAAATAATTCAAGAATAAATTCAAAGATGTCTAAAAACAAACTGTGTATAATTCAAATTTTGTGAAGGACGCCAGCCTCTTTCACAAATACCAGCAAGCTCTCCACTGCCTGGGGTTATCCCCAAGTGATGTGGAGAGCTCTGGACTGACTCCCAGTCTGCATCTGAGTTTGTGGTATCTCTCACAGTAACTAAAGATGTGTGCCACTGTGAGAGGCTGCCAACAGAAGTCACACCATGGTTGGTCCTCACCCCGTAGAATGTAGGAGTGGGTGTGGATTTGTTGTTGCTTGTTTTTGTTTTAGGGCCCATCGACTACAATGGTCATTAGGGCCCAGAGAGACAATCATCACGGTGGGGGTGTAAATGGCCTTCCCACCATGATGGCAATAAAGAAGGGCAAAAGCCCACTAAAACTAATAAAAATAAAAAAGCCAATAGCCAAATAAATATGGTATATAAGTAAAGGCAAAATCCAAAACAGACATTAAAGATAACAGCAGCAAAAGCCAAAACAGACATAACAATAAAAGTGGCAATAGCCCCAACCAGACAAGAAAATAAAAGCAGCAAAAGCCAATAAGGACAACAGTAAAAGTGGCAAAAGCCAAAACCAACAAAAACATAAAAAGGCAAAAGGCCTAACAATATAAGAATGCATAAATACATCAGATTTGGTAACACAGGCCACCCTCTTTTGCAAATACAAGCGAGCTCTCCACCCCCTGAGGGTTATCCCCAAGTGAGGTGGGAAGCTCACAACTGACTCCCAGACGGTATCTCATTTCACGGTATCTCTCACAGTGATTAAAGATATGTGCCACTGTGAGAGGCTCCCAACAGAAGTCACACCATGGTTGTTCCTCACCCCGTAAAATGTAGGAGTGGGTGAGGAACGTGTGACCGATCCGAAGCCGAGCAAGCACAACCTCCTCCCTCCGTGACTGGCAGCACAAGGACCCCCAGTGCTCTGGGGTGTCCTTCAGGGTGTGGAGTTTGTTGGTGGTCTCCGCAAACAACTGGGCTCACCATTGTTCATGAATGGCCCGCCAAACCATCAGGAGAGCATCAGAGGAGGGGACAGCAGTGTTAGGTATATCTGGCAAGTGGGCCACCTCACGGGCATGGGCATCCGCCCTCTCATTGCCCATGATGCCAACATGCCCCAGGACCCACATGAACAACACTGTCTTGCCTTGCTTACGAATCACGAGCAGCAATCTGTGCACACCCTGGACGATGGCATGTCTGCCATAAAGGGTGTGCAACAGCTGAAGGGAGCATAGGGAGTCAGTCACAACAACAAAGTGTCTGTCATTCAATACTTGGATGAGTTCCAGTGCCCTGTGCAGAGCTGTGAGTTCTGCAGTTAAGACACTGGCGACGCCTGGAAGGCGGCCCCCTATGAGATGACCAGTTGTAAAAACTGACCAACCCACCGAGAAGCCATCCCTCGACCCATCCGTCTAAATAAAAACATGGCCCCGATAGGTCAGAGAGAGGCGTCCAAACTCTTGTTGGTACACTGACCTATCGGTACTGGTTTTGGGTAAGGCTGCAAGCATTAGATCTAAACTTGGCTCTGGCACTGTCCAGGGTGGCACAGAGGCCGGCAGTACATGCTGCACCCTAGGCATAATCACACCCAGGCCGGTAAGACCATCCATCCACCGCACACCGAATGGAGGGGGAACCCCCGGGTGGCGGTCAAACGGCTGTCTCACAGTGTTACTAAAGACTGCTGGGTGTGTAGGGTGCTGTGGCTGACCTTTCAGCCACAAAAGATATGCAGCTGCAATGTACTGCCGCCACACGGTCAGTGGTGGTTCACCAGTCTCGGCATAAAGGCTGAGTACTGGACTCTTGCGGAACGCCCCAATGGACACACGGATGCCACCATGATGAACACTGTCCAGCATCCAGAGAGTAGATGGAGCAGCCAGGCCACATACGCTGCAGCCATAATTGAGACGTGATCGAACGAGTGACTGGTAGAGTCGTAGCATCACCGTTCGATCTGCCCCAAAACCAGTTCCCTGCAGGCACCACAGAATATTCAGGGACCGAAGGCACTTAGCCTTCAGCTCCTTCAAGTGTGGGACCCATGCCAGACGGCTGTCAAAACGGAGATGAAGAAACCGGGCCGCCTCTACAACTGGGAGGAGGCGGCCATTCAGGGTAAGCTGAGGCTCAGGGTGCAGCCCTTGCTTACAACAGAAGTGCATGACCATTGTTTTGTCAGGGGAGAACTTATAGCCACGTGAAGTGGCAAACTCGTTGGCACTATTGAGTGCCAGTTGCAGCTGACGCTCAATGCTGTGCATCGTGGCAGCCCGGTACCTGATAGAAAAGTCGTCCACAAAGAGGGACGACTTTACCGGGGGGTGAACGGAGGATGGTAGGCCGTTCACTGCAACAGCAAAGAGCGTCACACTCAAGACGCTCCCCTGTGGGACACCATTCTCCTGCAGGAAGGCCAAGGAGTAGGTATTACCCACATGCACTCTGAAGGTACGTTCAGACAAAAAGCTATGGAGGAAGAGGGGCAGATTACCCCTGAGCCCCCCTGGTGCAAGGTCTCCAGTATACCATGGTGCCATGTGGCATCATATGCCTTCTCCACATCAAAGAAGACAGCCACTAAGTGCTGTCTGTGGAGAAAGGCCTCATGTACTGCAGTCTCCAGTGAGATCAGATGATCCACCGAAGACCTGCCAGCACAGAAGCCACATTGAGCATAGGCAAGAAGGTGGTGCCGTTCCAGATAGCACACCAGGCGCCAATTAACCATTCGTTCCATGGTTTTGCAAAGACAGCTCGTCAATGAAATGGGTCTATAATTTGTTGGAAGGCTACTATCCTTCCCAGGATTTTGCAGTGGGATTATAGTAGCCTCTTGCCAACCTGCAGGGACTTCATGCTGCTGCCATATGTAATTTAGTACCTCAACGAGGTAACTAACGCCTGTCTCTGGTAGGTGTTATAGCATTTGATAGTGGATGCTATCTGGTCCAGGGGCTGTGTCCCTGGCTCTTGCTAGAGCTGCCCGCAGCTCCCAAGGGGTAAATGGATTGTTATACCCTTCGGCGACACCACCAGTTAAGTCCAGTGGATGGCGTTCTGCAGCCTGCTTACACTGCATAAATGCTGCTGTGTAGTGCTGGGAACTGGAGACGGCTGCAAACCTCCTTGCCAGTTCCTCAGCCACTTCACACGGCAGAAGGCAATGTCTCCCTTGTACAAGGAGACCTGAGCCCCATGATGGTAAACATCTGCCTTGGATCTTCCTCAGCGTTTCCCAGACTTTCTTGGAGGGCGTGTGACAGGTAAGTGAGGAGACGTACTGACTCCATGAGGAGCGTTTGGCCTCCTTGATCACCTGCCGTGCATATGCCTGGGCTCGGAGATAGTTGACACGGTTGGCCTCGGTAGGACGGGATTGGAAGCTGCGAAGGGCTCGTCAGCGAGCCCAAATCACACTCCGACAATCCTCCATCCACCATGGCACCCGTGCTCGTGGTGGGTTACATGAGCTCTGGGGGATGGATGCCAATGCTGCCCCGACCACCACCTCTGTGAAGTGACTCACTAGGTCGTTGACCCCATCAAAATCACACAGTGGGCGAAAGTAGATACAGTGAGCGAACTCCTCCCAGTCCGCATGATGCAGACACCACCAAGGTGGGTGTTGGGGTAATGCCCCGTCTCCACTGCTAATCTTGATGGGGAAGTGATCACTTCCGCAAGGGTCTGACAACACCTCCCACTGCAAACCTGGTGCCAACCCAGGAGAGCAGATGGATAGGTCTATACATGAGAGACCACCAGTGGCAGTGATGACATGTGTGGAGGCACCTGTGTTTAGAACAATGAGGCCATTATGTGACACCCATTGTTCCACAAGTCGCCCTCGGGGGGGGGGGGGTTATGACTGTCCGAGCCCCATTGGGGATTATGGGCATTAAAATCACCCATAATCAAGAAGGGTCTTGGAACCTGGGCGCTGAGGGAGTCGAGGTCTGCCCATGGGATATCAATCCCAGGTGGCATGTAGAGGGAACATAGAGTGGTGGGCACAGCCAGTTGCAATGAGACTGCCACTGCTTGCAGAGGCGTCTGCAGAGCCACTGGCACATGCATGCACCCATTTCGGATAAGGATAGCCACCCCTCCCACAGGGTGGCTTCCTTGCTGCCGGGTGTCTGCATATACAGTGTACCCCCGTAACGACATGGGGGTATCACTTCCACACAGGATCTCCTGGAGGGAGATGCAGACGGGGTTGTGCCTCGAGATCATCAGTTTGATCTCGCCCCCCCCCCCTTAACATCAGAGGTGCAACCTCTTGATCGAGAGATCGCAAATGCTGAAGACTGCCAAACGGCCATGGAGTTTAGTTAGTCGATCACTATTCTAGACTGCATTCGGTGGGTCGCATCAGCCTGGCAATGCTTTTCCCAGATCACCATTGCCAAATGTTTTCAACAGTGTGGGGTACCAATGGACAACCCCAACGTTGCTGAAGTGGATATTGTTCCCACTGATGAACAACTATTGAACATGGAGTTGGTCAGTGTTAATGAAATGATGCAATATGAGAGCAGTGTGGAGCTTCATGAGACCCTTGGTAGCGATACTGAGAGCATACTGCATTCTGTAATCAGTTCAAAAGAAACAGAGGAAGAGAGTGAGGAATCCGAGGAAGAGCAAGAGAATTTTCAAAATGTCACTGTTCAACAAGCATCACTCTATATTAAAGAAATAGTGTGCTTTGCAGCAGGCACCTCTGGAAGCTTACTAGAAAAGGCATTTGATCTTCAGAAAGAAATCGAGCAAGTGCATGCCGCATCCAAGTCCTCAAAACAAAGTGCAATAACAGATTTCTTTAAATCCACATAATATACTGTACATTCATGTTAATGCTCACAATATTTTTACATATGTACTATACATAAATGTATGTTATTTATACTGTATGCTCATGAAACCTACATGATTTCTTCTGATCTGTTCTTTTATTAAATATGTACAAACGCACATTTATAATTTTATGTGACCTCCAGATGTTGACCACCTCCATATGTTGACCAGTTTTGCTTGGAACAGTGACTGGTCAGGTTAGGGAGGTTATACTGTACATATTATTAGTGTCCAGTCAAAGTATAACAGAGAACGAGATGCAAAGATTGTTACAAAAACTGAACTGGTAGCATTTCTGGGACTGCTGATTTCTCAGGTGCAAAACGGGCTAGACACACAAATTTTTTTAACTGTGGGCTGCAGATGGAAGTGGAATAGAAATATTTCGAGCATGTATGTCTTATAAGTGATTTTTGTCCTTGTTGTCAGCAATACAATTTGATAACAAACAAGAGATCAGAGAAGACAAACATATAAACTGGCTGCCATACTATATATGCTTGATGAATTTGTAGGGAACTTCAAATACACCTATTACATTAGTGAGTTCCTCACAATTGCTGAAATGTTGGTACCTTTTGGAGGGCAATGCAGCTTTATCCAAGAAAGATGGCAAAGTACGGTATCAAAATATTTGCACTTTGTGATGCAAAAACATTTTTCACAAGATATAGAGATGGATTGTGGTAAACAACCAAATGGACAATATAATTTGTCCTGTGGTCCTTCTGACATAGTGGGAAGACTGATGAGCCACTTGACCTGACAACAAATAACTGGTACACCAGTTACCCCACTAGCCATGTCACTTCTAACAAACAAAATAACTTTGGTTGGGGCTCAAAGCAAAACAAAAGAGAAATTCCAGTTAAATTTTTGCCAAACAAAAATAAACAAGTCTCCTTTTTAGGGTTTGGCTTTCAAAAGCAAGTCACTTTGGTATCTTTCACACCAAAAAAGAACAAATCACGATGAAACCACAAAACCTGAAATCATACACTTCTATAACTCTATTAAAGGATGAGTAGATACTGTCGACCAACTATGTGGCAACTATTCAGTCTCTAGGAGAACACATGTCTCCTCTCTGCATCTTTTTGCCAGCTCATCAACATTGTTGGGGTGAATGGACATGTTCGATATAACATGTCATGTATTTCAGAAAATGAATTACAAAATAGGCATCTATTCCTCAAGAATCTTGCTATGGGATTGATGAAGCCTTATTTGGAAGAGAGAGCACTGTTACAAAACCTTCCTGTTGAGATCAAAGCATTTTTGGCAAAATATAAGCCACAGCCAGAACAAGAGAATCCAGCCCATCCTTCTGCTGCAAAAAGACAGAGAAGGTGCCATTTGTGTAGAAGAGCTGCAAACAGTGAAAATGCTAACGTCTTCTTCATGCAATGAGTATGTCTGCAATGCACATTCAAAAAATGATGTGAAATGTGATTCATGCGCATGTCTTGAAATGGATGAAAGTAACAAAGGAGAACCAGGTTTTTTTTCATGTGTGTATGGTTGAAATATCTGACCTGAAAACCTAACCTTTTCAATATTATTATAAATAATTGTTGAAAATCATATTGATTGTGCAAAATTATAAAAATGCTATAAAGGAATAAAAACATTGAAAGATTCTTCAATTTTCTTTTGCATATACTGGAAAATTTGCCTAGTATGGAAAATTTCTAATGTGGTGTACAAAATACACCATGTGAGTACTTATGCTATGGGATTGCACGTGACTAGTTAAGGGTTAATAAGCCATGGCTTGTAATGGAAACATAAGGTAATTGGTTATACTGTTGCATTTTTATCATTTCTTTGGCTGCAGCAATGGTGGAGCAGAGAGGAGAAAGGAGATGGAAAGATGCATGATATTCAAGGTTTAAAGTGGAGAAATTCATGGCCATGGTGGAGCAGTAAGAAAACTGCTTTCATATGGTGACACCATCAGCTTGTGAAAGAGAAATACATTGTGCAAAATGCAAAATTCACATGTACATGTTAACCTTCAATGTTTTAATTGGCATTCAGCAATTGTCACAGTGCTGTAAAACAAACTTTTTTATTTCTGTTTGGACACCTCCACTTCTGTACACCTCTTTCCCCTCTTCTCTCCTCCCTTTGCTACTATGATAGTGGTCCTAATTTCTATCTTCCCCTTGCTCCTCTCCACTGCACCATGGCTGCACCCTTAGGCCTGGAGCAAAATGAGATGCAGGTGAAGCAGGGTAACTTGCCATAGGTATCTGTGTATCTGGTTTATCTGTGTTATTGTTGTTTGTTGGTGTTTTAGGGCCCATCACCTGCAAGGTCATTAGAGCCCCATTCACTGTGTAGTTCTAATGCAAAGACTGCATAGACACCACTAGTGTGGCAATTTTTGGGTATTAGCAGCACCCAGTTTTCCCAAGTGACCACCCATGTTGGTACTAGCTGGGGTTGCATTTCTTAACTTCAGTGATCAGAGAAATGGTGCATCCAACACAATTTGCTGCTCTCTACGCAAAAGGAAGTGCAAGTGGGGTTTCAAGCAAGTTAAGAATTAGTATATTCAACACCACCAAGAAAGAAGGCCTAAGATCAAAGGGCCCCATTACTGGTGACGTCAGCACAAGAAGATCTCATGGTTTTAGTGAAAAAAAAATCTATGAGAGTTAGCTAACATGTTTTTTTTCTTTTATTGTGCCTTGATTTGAGGATTAAATTACAACATATTTAAATTACTTTGCCAAAAATGCCATCACGTTGTTGTGTGTCATCCTGTCATGGAAATTACTCACACAATGGTTTAAGAGTGTCTGTGTTTAAATTTCATAAAGATTATGAATTGAGTAAAAAATGGCTAAGAGCTACACCAAGGAAAGAATTTGTACCAAGAAGTGCTTCAAGGGTAAGTTGTTTTGCTCTATATCTTACCTTATAATTGCTAGAAAACTACAGCATAGAAAGCTCAACTTCATTTATATCCAAGGTTAGTGAACTTCATTTTAAGTCAGAAGAGATGTTGAAAGTCCCTGAAGCATTTTATTATAAGGCTGGAAAAAAGATTAGTGCACCTTTGAAATATCCAAAATTACATCCAAGTGCTGTACCATCATTGTTCCCTGGCTACCATAAATATTTGTCCTCATTTCAAGGAAGGAATGAGAAAAAGTGTCAGTGAAAGGAACTTAGAAAAAGAACAACTGGCATTGGAGAAGGCCATTTTTCAAAGTATGAAGGAGAAAGATTTAGATAGCAAGTATTCCTTTTCCAGTTTAGAAGAACTTGCTGAAAAGCTGGATACCTTCAATATTCCTAAAATATTGTCAGTAATAAAAGCCCTCAATTGCTTATTTTGCTGCATCAGTTACTTTAAATTACACACTCCAGCCTTCCATATATATATATTGAGAACCAGAAAGTAAATTGCTTTCATCAATGTGAAAATTTACCTGTCATCTGTGATAGTAAGGTAATAATATCAATTCTAGATAAAGTACACTATGATTATTCTAATTATTCATTTGATATTGAAAATTCAAAACTGCTCATTTTTCAAAAAATGCTTGATGATTTCATTGAGACCAGCCACCCTCAGAAACACACACTTCTTAAATGTTTGAAGAGCCAACTTTTGTTACTTTTTAGAAAAAAACAATGTAGGAGATATAATTCAGATATGCTGATATTTTGTACATTATTGTATTCCATCTCACTTCATGATTATCACTTTATATCATCAGAGCAATTCATAGTTCCACATCCTAACACTATTCACAGACTTAGTCAGTGCATACCATTTAAGTCCAAAGCATGAGCAACATCAAAATGGAATTTATATCATATATTAAGTTTAAGTTTTCAATGTTAAACTTAGAAGACAAATTGGTCACTTTATTGATGAATGAAATACATGTAAAACCATATTTTCATTACAAGGGTGGTAGTATTCTTTGTACTTCCTATGATGCTTCAAAAGCTGCCACAAAAGCCTATGTTTTAATGATTCAGAGTTTTCTGTCAGAATACAAAGATGTTGTTCATATACTTCCAATAGGCAAATTCAAAGAAGAGAATCTCTTTGTTATATTGAAATCCATCATTATTGGCTTAGAATCCATTGGTTTTCAGGTCAAGTGTGTCATCAGTGACAATAACATAAATAGAAAGGCTATGTCATTTTTTGTGAGCCACCTAAATTTATCAATTGTATAGGTGCATCCAGTTAACCATTCCAGACCACTCTTTTTTTATTTGAATAATTGAATCATTCAAAAACGTCCCAATGAAATTCTTAATTATCCATATTTTGGCAAGCTGAATGGTGAAGGAACACTAATAGCATGCTTTATGGCTTTAAAAATGCTTCACCAAATTCAACATGGCAGCTTGCTAAAGTATGGTCATGGCTTAACATTCAAAGCTCCGTGCCCTTCCAATTTAGAAAGACAAAATGCTAATCTTGCATTGAAAGTTTTTAATAGATATATTGCAGAAGGTTTGAGACATGTGGGGACAAAGCATAGCATTCCACATTGTTTATCGACAGCAAACTTCTGGGAGATTAAATAATGTTTACCACAAACCACTGACTGTATTGCCAGATGATATACAACTTACATCCATGCAGCAAATGCTACATTGGCTTGATATATGGAAGGCAAAAGATTTGCATGAAGGAACACTGTCTAAAGAAACACATGAGCCATTAAGTCATGCAATATATGGAATTCTGCAAATAGCCAAGTACTGCATTGAGGAATTAAAATTTGAAATATATTCTTCCTCGAAATTTCAAACTGATTTCTAGCACAGTGGTCAGCAAACTCCTCAGTCCAAAGAGCCAATTATCAGTAATACAATGACTGAGATTTCTTTTGAGAGCCAAATTTCTTAAACTTAAACTATCTAGGTAGTAACACCATTATTAACTTAATGATGATCTCATTTATTGATAAAAATTAAATTTTTGGAAAAATACAGGTAACTTTGTGCTTCAAGAAGATACTTTTGCCACCAATGTGTGATGCTTGTGTTTGTGTTTTAGGGCCCATCAACTACAAAGGCCATTAGGGCCCAGAAAGACATTCTACATGGTATTGGTGTAAAAAGCCAACCAACCATGAGGATAATAAATAATGGCAAAAGCCCACTAAGAATAATAATAGTAAAAGGCAAAAGCCAAAACAGACAAAGCTAAACAGGCAAAAGCCAAAACA
>JAAFCE010007945.1:10919-39457 GCA_013389805.1 Trigoniulus corallinus
CACGCTTTGCATCAGCGGTGGAGCCCTGCACCTTAAGGCTAAGAGGCTGTTGCCTCTTGTTAAGGGCAGGTGCTGATGTATTTGATACCACAGGGGCATTCCCTGATCCAGTTGGGTGACTGGGGGAACGCGGCCTCTTAGTTGGAGCAGTGCTCATCTCCATTAACTCACTGGCAGCTGGCCCACTCAGTTGAGTGGGACCGAGCCCGCCATCTTCCAGCTGAACACAAGTCATTGAAACTAAAGAAGGGGGAGGGGGTGGGGTTTTTTGAAGAGGCCCCCAGCCTCTGGGTTATAGTTGCCATAATTGTTATAAATTATGATTTCGCTGCCCGCAGGTCTCACCCACCACCGAGCCCAACGAGGGGACGCCCATTCGGGTCGTCGAGACTACTCGGACAGGATACCGTTTGGGTGGCATAATCCCCAAGTACCGGACCATTGGCATCGGGGTTAACTGCCGGTCCACTTACAGTCACCCTAGGAGGCATAACCACTTATGCGCCCCCAGCCGATTGACCAAGACCGAGCTACTGCCTTGGCCTCCCGTTTTCCCTGGAAGCTGTGGCCAAAGTGATGTTTTAGAGGCTGTGGGTCGCAACCCTAGTCCCCGATGTCTGTCAGCCACCTCACCAGTGTGGAGTGGCCAAGAGACATCGCAGGGCATGCGCCTCCTCAACAACAAGGATCCGCTTTTCCCTGGGTACGGGTCTCCACGCACGGCAAACACGCGGGTAGGCATTTGTTTACGGTCACCTCATTGAGGAGCCTACATCGACCGAGAACAAGTCAGACTGAACACTGGAACAACCACGATGTTGGTATCATCCTGTCCAGGACACGTCATAGACAGAGACGACAGTGGTGTTGTCCAGACTGGGGCAAGAAAAAGTCACCCCTTTTAGTCGCCTCTTACGACATGCAGGTATGCAGTGTGCCTATTCTACCCCGGGCACACACGGGTAACTGATGTTCTCCCTGGATAAGTGATCCACAGCAGGTTCCTGCCCTAGGAGGATGCCACAACAGAAGATCTTGAAGAGGACCATCTGCACCAACCCTGGAAGCCTACGATAGGAAGCAAGATTCAACAGGACAACCTTGGAACCAACAGCCAAAGAAGAAAACCAACAGGCAGATAAGAAAACCATACTGATTTTTATATAGGGTTTCCTATTAGCAGAAGCCATTGTGTTTAGAGCATGCATGTTAACATTGAATGTTTTCTAGTTAGCTTATAACATTTTTTAAAGGAACCAATTGTGATCTATGAATTTTTTAGATCAGTTAGGTCTTTTTAATCTTTAGTTAATGGATGTATACCTTATAGCAAAGGAGTTCAGAACATGTATGTTAACATTGAATATTTTTTAGTTAGATTGTAGTGTTTGTTTAGAACCATTTGTGACCTATTCATTTTAAATAACTCAGGTATTTTTAGTCATTAGTTAATGGAGGTATACCTTACAGCAAAAGAGTTTAGAGTATGTATGTTAGCATTGAATATTTTCTAGTTAGATTGTTGCATTTTATGAAATAACCATTTGTCATCTATTCATTTTAGATCAGCCAGCTTCTAGTCTTTAGATGATGGATGTACACTTTATGTCAAATGTGTTTAGAGTGTGTATGCTATCTCTGAATATTTTTAGTTAGTTTTTGAGTCAACATTTTTGAAAAACCCTTCTTGAATGTTACATTAGCAAATTTAAAAAATCTTAGTCTCCAGCAATTGTAACCTGAGGTGATAATTAATCTTAAGTATTAGAAATAAAATTGTAAATGCTCTTCCATAGCATATGAATTTTTTCATGAGAAATAAAAAATTATTGTTTAAAAGGAAAAGGTCTAAGAAGTTTTGTATAGCTTTCGATTCTGCCCACATTGGCGATGAACCTAAATAGGGAAGTTGGTAAGGAACTTTAAGGAAATAAACCTAAAACTAACATTTGCCTGGCATTACTTACCTGCCATGGTACTGGATAATGAATATTTGAAACATGAAGTGTAGAAGTTGTTGGGAGTATTCTTTTAAGAATAGGGAGTATTCATTAAGTTTTCATGATTCTTTTACTATAATTCTCATTGCACAGAGGTGAATTATTATATCCTATACCTGACCTTGTGTTAATGCAGTTGCATGTAATTTCATCATAGTAAATAAATCAGTATCTCAGAAATACAAAGAAAACTTCTTAAAATATAAAATCAAAGAAATTCGGTTAAACATTTAACAATTAATACTACCATTGGCAATGAAATTATACATTATAATCAATAGGATTACTTCCATACAGCTGAATGATGTGATGCACACATTTCTAAGAAGGAGGTCCATAATTTCTCAAAAGAACCCTGCAATAACTCATTTAGGGTCACTAGCCAATTAAATAATGAAGAAAGGCAAAACACCTAAAACTGACCCTGACTTTAGCATCTCTGAAAGTTCAACGCAATGGGTTTTTGGTTTGATAAAGATGAGAAAGGGTAGTTGCCCAAAAGGTTGGCTGCCTGTGGTCTGAAGGTTATAGAAAGGTAAAGACAATCTATGGGCAGTTATGTATAAAGAAATATGATAGCTTCAGAAATACCTGAATTACATTTAATTCTGAATGGGCACCTGGCTACTGAACAATGTGGAACTTTCCAGGTATGGACATAAGGGTTAAACACATTCGTTATTCAGAAGACTTTTGATTTTAATAAAAATAGAAAGCATGTTGAGAGAATCACGAAAACCCCCAATTATAATTATTCAAGGAGAGGAACAATTCATATTAAGACCACATTGGCAATGGACCTGAGCAACGATGCTCATAAGGTGTGTTTTGGTGATTGCTCTGCTTAATTTTAGCAAGGCATGTTGGCAGTGCCCAAACTGGTTTGGTCAGATTTTATTGTAGTGAATTCATTTTTTACTTAAGTGAATTCAATTGTGGTCCCAAAAAGTCTATCCAAAGCATTTTAGGGGTCCCCTTTTGTCAGAACAAACATGAGATCACAATCAAACTACAATTGACCAGGTCAATCACCAAAATGCACCTATAGATGGCAGTTGTTCATGAGACACCTAACAAGACATCCATCTTTGAGGATAAATCAACACAACTACAACCAAAAAAATCAACTAATAAAGCACTGAACAACTACGTAAATGAAATAATGATGTCCTAATTAAACACTGAAGAAAAGTATGTGTGAAGGAATTCAAATAATAATAATACACATCTTAATTTAACGTGATTATGTATCTTATTTTTAAAATCATGTGTAATTAAATAAACATTTATATTTATAGTTTTGGGAATAGTACTATTGTTATTTGCTAATGTAAATAATGATTGCATTCAAAGCAAAACATGCTCTTCAATAAAAGTTATCTTTTCTGATGTGAAAGTGACTTCTGCAGCTTAAATGACTGCAATGCACAATCAACACTACCTTTCAATGTGGGGTTCGCACAATGCATCTCTCTGTAGGTCGTCTCCTTGTGACGTCATTCACAAGTTTTGAGGCCATCTATGTGGTGTTGCCAAGTGTGGTGTACAATGGCATATGAAAGCAAAAGAACCCTCTGTACTATGCAGTGGGCACATGAAGCAAACTTCCCATGTGTAGGAGCTCACCCCCTGGCATTGGTGGAGTGCCCCAACGAAAGGATTCGGGGTTGCAGCTTTGGTCAGCAGCCAGCCAAGTTCAATACTGTCCAAAGGTTCACCCGTGTCCTTTCAGAGATAAGGTTGGCTACCTGACCCTGTCATAGGTGGGAAAAGAAGTTGATACTTTGTTTTCCTATTAGTAGATGATAAACACACATTACATGGCCACATTCTATGGTCACATACATGGCCACGTTCTAGGGTCACATTACATGGCCACATTCTAGGGTCACATCACGCCATCCTCTCGCAAGTTACCCGAGAGCCACAAAAGAAACTCTACATGAGGAGAACTGCATAAATGTTTGCTTCTTCAATAACCCTGCTTTAGTATGTTAGTATGCAGTGCTATAAGAAAGGCATGGAAAAATGGCACCCACCATTGGTTACAAAACAAAGGATACCGACCTGGTTGTGAGTTGCATGTGGTTTTTATGTTGCTTAACCATTCTTAACTACATGAATCAACACCGACTGTCACATAGCATTTAGTAAATTCTAACATGTTATACTGTATTAAAATTTTTAATTATTTTGTCATTATTGGGTTATGAGGGGTGTAAATTAGGCACATACCACAGGTATTTCATACCCTGTATGTATGTTATGCCAACGGGTTGATGAGCCAACTGTCAACTGCACTACATTACAGTGAAATTGTCAACTGCACTGCAGAGCAACCACTCCTATCCTCTCATCAGAAAAGGAGTACAATCACTAACAGAATAAAAGAAATGGATTTAATTTTGAAACCAAGAAAAAACAAAAAGATGGAAAGAACCATCCCAAATTTATAAAATTAGAATGTGTTCTTTTGAGAAAAGAAAATGGAGACACTAACAACATGTCCGCAAAAACTTTATGACAGCAAAAACGGAGCCTATTTTTTCAAGAAATTTTCTTTTTGTATTTGTTTCCTTTGTGTAAACTAGAAAAGGGAGGACTGAAGAAAAACATGAGGATGGCAGGAAAATAATGGGGACGTACACTCGAGGGGCGAATTGGGGAAAATTGGGGATATACAGTGAAGCGACCTGGAGAATCAATGGGGGAAGGCTGAAGTGGAGACAGGCATGTGGAGTCCAGTGGGATAGGAAGGTCCCAATGAAGCTGAAAGGCAGATTCTACAGGGCAGTGTTAGGCCAGCTACTGTATGCTATATGGATCAGAATGTTGGGCAGTGAGGAAGAGCCATGTCAATGGAATGCAAGTAGCCAAAATGTGAATGCTGCAGTACATGAGTGGGGTGTCAAGAACTGATAGAATCAGAAATGATTTTATCAGAGGTAGCCTGGGGGTGGTAGACATCGCCAAAAAATGAGAGAATAGGCTGAGGTGGCATGGACACGTATTGAGAAGAGGGGAGGAGGGCTCGTTAGAGCCAAACCGGGAATGCAGACGGTCAGTAGCACTCAGGACAGGGGGAGACTGAATCAGACATGGGAGCAGGTTGTCAATAAGGCTATGGCCCTGTAGGGTTATGTTGCTGTAGCACCGACTCCCCCGCCAGGTGGCGTCATGCTACAGTCAGGTAGCGTTGGCATCTTTGCCATGCTCCCACCAGATGGCGCCACAAACTGGGCAAACGTGACCAGTTAGTAGACTGATGCTCCCACTTCGTGGCGTTCAGTCTACTCTAGTAGGTTTAAGTGGGAAATGGGACGAAGGGTCCTCTTTCAGTCCTCTTTCAAGCCTTGTCAGCAGTAGGCTGTAATAGCAGTTGCCAGAGTGCCCAAACAAAGACTGTCATTCTCCGTATTGAGATTTCAGTGATGGATGGGCATGGACATTGTGCAGTGGGACGTTGGCATGGACGGGCCAGTGGGTGCTAATTATTATTAGATGAATTGGTGAAACGGAGCAGTTTAGTTTGCTGTAATGCTTGCAATGCAAGCTTGGAGGACTTTGACTCATTTTGTTGTCCCTGTTTCGTACTTAAATGGTACTTAGCGCCTCTACCATACCAACATCGTCAATAAATTCATTTGCCACTACGAATTAGTTTATTGAACTCTACAAATTTTGGGGGCCTGTCCGGGAGAGGCGCTCCAGGTCATGAAGTATGTAAGTTTTTGATCAAATTATTTTTGGGAGCATTTTTTTTACCTAACATGGCAACTGCCAGAGATGATGGCCAAGATGAGGGAAGGAGCCAATCTGCCATTGATGTCACGTGGCTGGTGTCCTCACTGGATTCTATGAAGATGTCCGAATTGTGAGATGCTCTTGGTGCTTATGGTTTAAAGAAGTCAGGGAACCAAAGTAGATTTAAAAAATCGGCTGAAGCTCATCGCCATGGAAAGGGAGAAGGAGTCATCTAGTAATATAGTTGCCCCTGAAGAAGTAATAGATGAAGATGCTGATAGTGGGTCTGATAGCCAGAAAAGGAGAGTCAGACAGGAGTGTCTCTCTTTTAGAGATGTTGAAGAATCTATTGCCTTGTTCAATGGAGATGATCCTGCCCAACATATCTCTAGTTAGATAAAGGAATTTAAAGATTTGTTTGCTTAGTGGTTGGTCTGATGTTCACAAAGTTGTATATGCCCACGGATTATTGAAGGGATATAGCCAAGCTGTTCGTCCAGAAGTGTGGGGACCAGAAGTGTGGGGACACATGGGTTAATTTGAACTGTGAGCAGCCTACCAGCAGCAAGACAGTTCATCAGCAGTTATCTCGTCGACGGAAGTTGCCAACTGAATCATGTCATGGGTACATGTACAACATGCTAGATATTGCATCCCAGGCCAGTGTGGAGACTGAATCAGTGATTCATTACATCATTGATGGAATTAGTTTATTGAACTTTACAGCAGTGTCTGGGCTAGAACCCACAGACCCCACCCTGCCACATGTGGGAAAAGGGTATGATGATGATGATGATTTTCTCTTTCTTTAAATTGGATTACTAGATTAATTTCTTGGGTTGGGGAGTAAGCCAAGCAGCTATAACAGGATGAACCCTTCGGAGGCTTCTTGCAGGAGATGAGGAGGTAGGTTTGGAGGACATAGTAGAGGAGAAATTTGCAGCACCCAACGTTCTTTACCAACCACCCATGTTGGTACTAACGTGGGCTTCCACTGCTGTGTGTTCCTCGAATGAGGCCCTAGATTTCCTTTATTTCCTTTATTGAAAAACAAAAAATTGCTTCTATAATCAGCCAATCAGAAGTTGATCAAAAGTAGTGCCAGTCAACATTGATCCACAGAGAAATATATAATAGAAGATGAAGAGATCTTCAAAGGGAGTTTTGTTCACTCGTTTGAACAAAGTAACCCTGCCTGAGAGCTTCAGAACAACCAACTACTCTGTGGACAAGGATATCATCAAAGGTGATGCAACCAGTCAAGTAACAACCTGGAGAGGAACTCCACAAAACAGGATAAAATGAAAAAAACTTTTGTTAGCAAAGGCAATTCATGAGCAACCCCAAAGATAATTTTAAATAATTATATAAGGACCTCCTAGCAATAGTTAGTGCTTCACTAATATTAAATGGCCTCCTCTAAATTGTTATATCCTCATTAAGTGTAAGCACAGAGATTCTTTAACTTCTTATGTAAAACCTATGAAACAAAGATTTTAAAGAGATTCTTTACTTAAAACCCTCTATTGAGCCCACACTGGCAAGTAACCCTGGGGAACCAAATTAGCAGGAACAATTTTTTTAAATTTCTTTTGAAAGTAACAAAACAAAAAGGAGAGAAGTAATAAGTATGGCAACAAAAAAATACAACCATAGACAACACAGCTAAGCAGCCATAATGTGCTGAACCTTATGGAGGCTGCTCACAGGTTAGTTGGAGGTAGGAGTAGGGGTAGGGAAATAAGGTTGTGCTGCTTAACTTCAGTGATCTAATGAGAACTGGTGTGTCCAATGCAACTCAGCAGCTCCAATGCAGTTTTTTCAATTGGAAATTGTAACTAAGGTTCCACAAAATGCTAATTTTGCCTCAGGACTTATTTGGAATATTTTGTGGCGCCTCTGGTGAGCTGCTTTATTGCGTTGGATACACCATCTCTCGTCTGATGACTGCAGTTAAGCAATGCAACCCCATCTAGTGCCAGCATGGGTGACCGTTTGGGAGCACTAGGTACTGCTAATACCCAAAATCGTCATAACAGCATAGTCTGTTCCGAGTCTGCATTAGACCTATGCAATTTATGGGGCTCTAACGACCTTTACAGTTAAAGGGCTCTAAAACAAAAACAAACAAAGTCTAATACAGTTGGGTCTCGTTTTATGCAGTTTCTTTTTATGCAATTTCAAAGTTGTGCAGTTTGCATTTGATTAAAAAGAATTTCGCGAAACATACATATTGTATGCTTGTTCAGGAAGTATAGTCAGTCTAACGCCCATGACAATGATGAAATCCACCGACCATTGTATTAGCAAGTCAAAGAAGTCTTGGTCAGTCAGAAATTAGCATACACAATAGGGGGTTCCGCACTTGTACATAACACTTAACAATCCTACCATCATCATCACGCCCTTATCCCGACTGTGGCAGGGTGTGGTCTGCAGTTACACTGAACATGCTCTAAAATTAAAACTTATTTTGGAGGTGATTTGAACATGTTTAACCATGATGATATAGAAGAACGGCTGATGGATGACGTCTTAAATGACAATGATATTATTAAACTAACTTTAGGTGCAGGCTGGTATCATACCTCAAATGGTCCGCCTTCACGTCAAAGTGTCTCGGCGTTTTTCCATTACCCAGTTAGGTTATTTTGATAAAAATTGCGCGTTGATTCACGTTACACATGTGCTCTGCAGACAAATTCGGGCATCTACATTCGGACATAGATGGTGGGAACTTTGAGGTACTCAAAAATTGCCTCAAGCTGTCCCGCCAGACACTTTCAAGTGGACCCCGGGCACTTTGACGTGTGACACCGGCATCCCCGCACAGACAACCGAGCCAATATCCCTGCATGTTCCAGACACTTGACTGGAGTGTCCCCAATCAGAGCATGTTAAGGGAAGCCGCAGGCCCGACCCTGCTACAAGTGGAATACTGGTATGACGATGATAATGATGATCAAAACAAAAGTCTGCAGGTAGCGAGAAAATAATTTTTATGTGAAAATGTATCGCCTATATCAAAGAAATCTATTGCATAGAAAGTTATTTCTGATTAAAGTGATTTACAAACAGTTTGCAGATGGTGTATACCCTTACCAGATAGACAAATGAATTGAAATTTAATTTTGTGTAAGGTTTATATAAATCTTTTTCAGCTTCCCAAAGAAATTTATTAAGAAACCTATTTTCTTTAACATCAACAAACTTTTATTTTGTGGTTGTACATTCATTTTAATTCGTTATTTTGGAGTTATGCAAATTTTAAAAATTATGGAACATATTCCTATTTTTTCCATAAGCCTCTTAAATGCAGCCACCCGTGCAGGAGTTGCAGAGAGCAATACATGCACTCCACAGGCAGTGGGCAGGGTGAGTAATGATGAAATAGTCAGAGCCCTTCAAAAGATGAAAGGTCAAAAAGCTGTAGGCCCAGATAAGATCCCATTGGATGTATGGCACACCTTGGGGACAACTGGCATTACATTGCTAGGGAAGCTTTTCAACAAGTTAGCAAATGGTGACAGGATGCCAACTGCATGGCAAGAAAGTTGGATAGTTCCACTGTTCAAGGGTAAAGGTGATTCTCAGGACTGTGGAAACTATAGGGGCATAAAGCTGATGAGCCATTCTATGAAGCTGTGGGAGCGTGTTATAGAATGTTGCCTCAAAGACCAAACTAGTGTCCAGAGAAATCAGTTTGCGTTTATGCCTGGTAGGTCTACCATGGAACCAATCTTTATTCTACGACAGATGATAGAGAAGCATAGAGCATCAAAAAAGGACCTTCATGCAATAGTCATTGACCTGGAGAAAGCATATAATAGTGTCCCTAGACAGGTAGTATGGAATGTCCTAAGAAAGAAAGGGGTTGATGAAGGCCACATTAGGATAGTGCAGGATATGTATGATGGTTCCATCACTAGGGTGAGGACAGCATGGGGCAACACTGTAAGCTTCAACGTGCAGGTTGGTGTGCATCAAGGATCAGCACCTAGCCCATACCTATTCACTCTGGTAATGGATGAACTACTGACAGGAATAGGGGAATGGGCCCCCCCAGTGCCTGGTATTTGCAGATGATGTGGGAAGGCTTGAGGAGTCCAGGGAGGATGCACAAAGAGCGGCGAGTTTCATTGGACACACCAGATCTCGTCTGATCACTGAAGTTAAGCAACGCAAGCCCAGTTAGTACTGACATGGCCCAGTTAGCGTAGTGTCTGTGCAATCTATGCATTAGAACTACGCAATGGACGGGTCTCTAATGGCCTTGTAGTTGACGGGACCTTAAACACCAACAAACAAAAAACAAAGGATGCACAAAAGAGCTTTCAAGACATTAAAACAGCAATGGTAGGAGGGGGCCTTAAGGTGAGTACCTAGCTTTCAATTTTAGTGGTCAGGGGCAAGAGGAGGAGTTACGTTGTGGGGGAGAGGGGATCTCAGTGGTGCAGGCATTTCGCTATCTAGGATCAGTTTTCCAGAGTAATGGGGAGATTGATGCTGATGTGACCCGTCGGATTAATGCAGGATGGCTGAAGTGGAGACAGGCAAGTGTGGTCCTGTGTGACCGCAGGGTCCCAATAAAGTTGAAGGGCAAAGTTTACATAACTGTCGTTAGGCCCGCTATGCTGTATGGCTCCGAGTGTTGGGCAGTTAGGAACATGAAAGGCAAATGAAAGTGGCAGAGATGCGAATGTGGCGCTACATGTGTGGGGTGTCACGTTCCGACAGAATCCGAAACAATTACGTTAGAGGTAGTCTGAGGGTGGGAGACATTGCAGAGAAGATGAGAGAAAAGCGTTTGAGGTGGTATGGGCATGTGATGAGGGGGGAGAGGAGGAACTTATTAGGACCATTGTGGGACTGCAGGTGATTGGGAGCAGTAGGGGTAGAGGACGACCAAAACGGATGTGGGAGCAGGTAGTGCAAAGGGACATGGAGGCGTGTGGGGTGGAGAGGGACTTTGTTGGCGGTAGGCGGGAGTGGAGGATCAGAACCCGCAGATACCGACCCTGCCTCAGGCAGGAGAAGGGTGAGATGATGATGATGATGATTCCTATTTTTTCCATAAGGAGAGCAGGTCATCAGGTGGTGGAAACTACCTGCCAAAACTGAGGAATTTATACAAGTGCAAAGGCAGGTAAACTGGGATTGGGATGGGACAGCTGATGCCATTTGGGACAGGGTCGCCAGAAAAATTAGAATTTGTGTGAAAGCCATTTTAGGACAGGGCAGAGCAGGAGGCACATTCCAGGGAAACAGGCAGACATGGTGGTGGAATGAGGAGGTAGAAGCAGCCATCAAGCAAAAGAAGGCTGCTTTCCACAGGTGGCAGGAGACACGGGACCAGGAGTCAAAGACCCTACATAGGCAGGCCAAGACCACTGCTAGGAGAACCATTGCCCTGGCCAAGCACCAGAAATATGAGGCCCTCTATGAGCGGTTAGGGACAAAGGAAGGGGAGAACGAAGTTTACAAACTGACCAAGGCCAGAGACAAGGCAGTTAAAGATACACCACAAGCCATAACAGTGAAGGATAGTGAGGGTAGGATCCCGCTCTCCTCTCTGGGGGTAAGGAGCAGGTGGGAAGGCTACTTCCAGAACCTCTTGAGTGAAGCTGGGGGAGTGGCGAGTCCCACCACCTATGCTGCATCTCCATGGGTTGTAGACAGTGTTACAGAGGAGGAAGTAGTCAGGGCGCTTAGGAAGATGAAAGGCCATAAAGCAGTTGGCCCAGACAGAATCCCCATCCAAGTATGGCATAGCCTAGGGACGACAGGTACTGGGTGGTTAGGGAAACTTTTCAATAAAATAGCAAGTGGAGATAAAATGCCATCTGCATGGCAGGAGAGCTGGATAGTACCACTCTTCAAAGGCAAAGGGGATGTCCAGGATTGCAATAATTACAGGGTTATTAAGCTAATGAGCCATTCCATGAAACTCTGGGAGAGAGTAATGGAACGTCGCCTTCAGGATAGAACTAGCGTCCGTGGAAATCAGTTTGGGTTTATGCCAGGTAGGTCTGCAATGGAGCCAATCTTCATTCTGAGGCAGATGGTAGAAAAGTATAGGGCAACAAAGAAAGACCTACATGCCATCTTTATCGATCTAGAGAAGGCCTTTGACAGTGTCCAGCGACAGGTAGTTTGGGAAGTATTACGAAAAAGGAGAGTTGAAGCGGGATTCATTAGAATAATCCAGGATATGTATGATGGCTCCACAACCAGGGTAAGGACACCTTGGGGGGAATACAGGGGGCTTCCCAGTGAAAGCCAGGGTGCACCAAGGTTTTGCACTTAGTCCATACCTTTTCATCCTGGTTTTAGATGAACTGCTTACAGGGGTAGGCGATTGGGCCCCTCAGTGCCTGGCATTTGCCGATGATATCGGAAAACTTAGTGACTGCAGAGCACACATAGAGAAGGGACTAAACAATGTTAGACAAGCGATAGAAAAGGGAGGGCTAAAGATTAACATGAAGAAGACAGAGTATTTAGCTTTCAATTGGGAAGGACAGGGAAATAATGGTGACGTACGCTCAAGGGGTGAACTGGTGAAAAAGGTGCAAGAGGTAAAGTACTTAGGATCCACATTCCAAAGCAATGGGGAGATAGACTCGGATGTGACTCGTAGAACAATGCAGGGTGGCTGAAATGCATACAGGCAAAAGGCGTACTTTGTGATAGGAGGGTCCCAATCAAGTTGAAAGGGAAGTTCTACAGAACAGTGGTTAGGCCAGCTATGCTCTATGGATCAGAGTGCTGGGCAGTGAGGAAGAGCCACGTGAATAGAATGCAAGTAGCCGAGATGTGCATGCTGTGATATTTGAGTGGCATGTCTAGAGCTGATAGAATCAGGAATACACATGTTAGAGGTAGCTTGGGGGTGGTGGACATCGCCGAAAAGATGAGGGAGAATAGGCTGCGGTGGTATGGAGACGTCATGAGAAGAGGGGAGGAGGAACTAGTCAGAAGTATCTCAGGAATGGAGGTGGTTGGTAGCATGCAAGGTAGGGGGAGACCAAAGCAGACCTGGGAGCATGTGGTCCACAAGGACATGGCAGTGTGTGGGGTGGACAGGGACATGGTGGGAATTAGAAGGGAGTGGAGGGCTGGAACCCGCAGACCCGACCCCACTGCAGGTGGGATAAGGGTATGATGATGATGATTCCTATTTTTTTCCATAGACTTATAGTCTCATTTTATGAAAATTCCTTTTACCCGATTTTCTGACGAACGCATCCCCTGCATAAAAAGAGACCTGACTGTACCCCAAATCGTCACAATAGTGTCTGTGCACACAGCATTAGAACTATGCATTGATTGAACCCAGTCCACTGCATAGTTCTAGTGCAGAGTCTGGAAAGACATTATGCTGTTAAGAGTTTTAGGTATTAGCAGTACCCAGTGTTCCCAAGTGGGCACTCATCTTAGCGCTAACTGGGGTTGCATTGCTTAACCCATTTTCAGCCTTGGGTGCATAAACGCACCCTTTCTATGCAAATCTTTTTTCATGAAAATGTGACAATATTACTTCACCAATAAATTTATATCAGTACCAGAAGATTAGATTTACTATAAAATAATTTTTTAATTAAGTTATAAACAATGTGGAATATTAAAAAAAATTCCTCAATAGCTCTAACATTGAACTTTTAAAACAGGTATGTTGAAAAATTAATTAAAAATGTTATATTTTAAAAACTATATTTTCTTCCAGTTAAAATAATTACATTCAAACACTAAATAACATATCCCTTCTTTGAAAGTATATTTTATCCTTTAATTTTATCCTCTAACTCTGATGAGAATGAAAGGTTTCATTTATGCACCCTAGGCTGTGACAGTTGTCAGTAGGGTGTGGCAGGATGTCTCTATCACTTTATTTCCTCCTATGTTATTCTTACTAGTTTGTACTGATTTTGCTCTGTGCTCATTGTGTGTATTATTTTGTGGTTACAATTTTCTGTGATAAACTAGTTTATTAGTTTCACCTATTCTCCTACTCCCGTCAGGAGTTCGCCCAATACCAGGATGAAAGGTATGGGCTAAATGCTGAACCTTGGTGCACCCTAGATCTCACCAGAAAGCCTCCAGTATTTCCCCAAAGTGTCCTTACCCTGGCTATAGAGCCATCGTACATATCCTGGACTATTGGAATAAACTCTTCTTCCACCCCCTTTTTCGCAATACCTCCGAACCACCTTGGTACTTACTACCACTTTATATAACTATAAAACGAATAACTATGTCATTTGCGTTTGCTGATTACAATCCTATCCAAACATTTTTTAAAATTGTATCGATTTTTTAAACACCTTTATTTGTGCGTTATTTTTTTTTTATTTTGCAGAACACTTTAAGTGTTTTCACATAACACCAGTGTTCCGCAGAACACACTTTGGGAGCCACTGACCTAAGGGCAGTAGAGCACCTGTTGTAATTGCTAGCTACATTTATAACAATGGACTTATTTGAAGTGCTTCCCCTTGATCCATCCCTGGATCCACCATTGGGTCTAGCTTACCACTACTACCTACCTTTTGGTTCACCCCATGCTAATTCATTTCTCTTCACATTACATGACATATGACACACATCCAATCATCATCATACTCTTTCCCTGCCTGTGGCTAGGTCATGTCTGAGAGATGCATTTCTCCACCCCACACACCACCATTTCCTTATGTACAACCCCTGCCAACCAGTGCAATAATGTTTGTCTGATCTGACCAACACCAGCTGCCTAGACAGTGACAAATGCCTCTTTCCAGGGGCATCAGGAGGAGCAATGCAGAAACTGCTACCCCTCAGCGCCTCAATGGGGTTCAAATGATGAGGCATTTTACATTCCTATCCACATTTCTATACTGCAAGTCCAACAGTTGCAATCAAGTCTGTAGTTGCAATCATGTCCAACAGACATTTAGACACTAGTCCACCATAAATAATAGCATACAAAATGGGGGTGCAAGCAATGAGACTCGGAACATAAGTTTAGGATTAGGTGCTCAAGTTGTATTTGATATGCTGAAAGAAATTACAGTTCCAAAACATGTTTTTTTGATAATTTTTTACAAGCTTTAAAATGCTTTCATTATTAACAGAAAAACGTTATTTAGCATCAGGGCTAATTACAAAGGGAGAAAGGATCATTCGTATAAATTGAAGGAGATTAGGGCACAGACAGACACATATTACTGGTCTTTCTTATCAAGAACCATTCGACAATGGAATGGCCTTGGAAAGGATAAGGTGGAGGGCCTACTAAAAAGCCACCCTACCATTACTAGTGTTGTAGAGGGATCACAGGAATTTAAGCCTGGGGTTTTGGGAGCTTTTTGGTAATATATATAAGAATGAGAGTTGGTCTCTCCATTGCTATATTGGCCAAATAAGGCTGCTTGCAGTGTTGTGAATTAGAATTAGAATAGGTACAGTACAGTAAAATCAAACTGAAAAATGCCCACTATTGCCACATAAAGAAATGGCTAAATAGCCAAGGGGATCATTTGACTGTTCACAAGATGTTAAAACAAAAATTAGTGCTGTAAAATGGAATGACAATTCCAATGTCACTGTGTTATCTAACCACATAGGTGATTATAATAAAGGCATGAGGGTGGTGGTCATGTTAGGGAGGGAAATGGTGGTGGGCTTTATTTATTAACAGCATTGATAGTATAATTGTAAATTCTTGGAAACTTTACAATTTAGTTAATGAAAAAAATATGAGAACTTGAATTCAGGTCTTATTTAGTGCTAACTTTGTTACAGGTTCAAACACCAGATGTTGATCATGAAGTGCAAAAAAACAAATGTAAAATTGATAGACCATTAAAAATGTCTTTACCAAAGAAAGTAGTATATGATAATGTGGGTCATTTAATAATTAGATCACAAAGTAGACGAAAATGTAAACTTTGCAAATCACATTCCATTTATATGTTCGAGAAGTGCAATGTAGCATTGCATCCTGACTGTTTTGAGAAATTTCGCACATGTACACAAACTTTAATTTAAATTTCATTTATCAAGTAAATTTTGTTCTAAACTTGTTTACTGTTTAATGTGTTTTAATTAAAAAATCCATATAATATTCAATAAAACCAATTATTATTATAAAGGTTGTGTTACTCCCTACTGACAACTCAAGCAGCCAGGGGTGCATAAACGCACAGTTTTCTTTCTCTTACCCAAACGAGTCTAGATTTTTTATACAAGAAAATGTGAATAATGTAAATAATGTGGTTCCCAAAATTATTAAAATTGGCAATCTATTTCTAGTACTGGCTGGAAATGGGTTAACTTCAGCAAATAGAAGAGAACTGGTGTGTCCAACACAATACACCTGTTCTCTAGAACTATGCAGTGGGTGGGGCTCTAATAACCATTGTAATTGAAGCAGTGGCGTAGCTAGATTGAAAAATGATGGCTTCTTAACCTTCCGTCTACAAGGTCGGGTTTTGGCAAAGCCCAGACCTACAAAATTGTGTCTCCACATGTATCACTTCCTCCAATCTTAACCAGCCTTTGAGTACCTGTTCTGCGATGTTTTCTTTACCTATCTAGGGAAGTTGGCTGGTCTCCTAAGTAATTATCATATTTTATTTTCATTTTTTTGGGGAATGGGACAGGTATGGGGATTTTCCTGACCCCACCTTGTGAAATGTATGTGAAATTTTAGTGATGCCTCTTCAAACCACTTTCTTCATCTATTCTGAGTAATAGTCAGACTTACCCCTAGACCCATGGGGGTTTATCCCAATGCACTTCAAAATGTTTAATTTGAGATGATTATCTATGCCCTACATTGCTTTAGGGTTTTATGCTAGTTTGATTTTTTGAAGTTCTAGGAAAGGTTGAAATCTTATCATAATCAAACTAAGAGGTTATAAAGAAGTTATAAATTACTGCATTTATAAGTTAGGAAACATCATCTACAGTAACACATGCCATGAATGCCATCTTCCCATTTGCAAGAAGCATTCAAAAGCTGTACTGTGCTGTGAGAAATGTTTTACAGAATCTGAAAGCGTGGATATTTAGAGTTCTATTGTGGATTCAATTCGGAATAATTGACTCGTATGTTTTGGTATATAAAATGTTTACCTCTTTGTAAATATTGTTAGACTATTTGCATAATAAAATGACAATTGTGGCTTGTTTATACAAAAATTCATGACGTCACGGTTAATTGGCAATTATATAATTATTTGTGAGTTTTAAAATTATTTTCACTGCTTACCATTTATATAGATGTTGTTTAATGCAATATAGATGATAATTTCTTAATTCTGAATATATTTTAGCATTAAAAATCAAAATTTCTCTTTGGGGTAAAAAGACGGAAGGTTAATATGCTTGTTGCTCTCCCTGCCGCTAAAACCTGGCTACGCCACTGAATTGAAGGGCACTGAAACACCAACGAAACTAACAAAAGCGGCGCCCCCGTTAGAAAACCACTTCCTCCTTCCTTAGAGTCGAAATATTTGGCGGTGCCCCTGTGAGGAAGCCATGGCTCCCCAGGGTGCCGTGGCGCACACTTTGAGGACTCCTCTACATTATGTTGGAATCACGGCCGGCCAAAATCAGTACGTTGGCCTATATTTGGATACGCGTAAGAAATGTTATTGTAAACAGCATCGTAATAAAGCAGACTAGCAATCCGGATTTCATCTGTCGAAGTTGAATCTGAAAGAAGGCAAAATACAACACCCCGTTACGCGCACGTATCTGTCGTTAACTTGAAATTATGCAGCACTAGATATACGCAGATCGATGTTTCTAATTCACTTCTCACGGTGACGTAAATATTTATGAGTGCTATAAATTCTCTAATTGTTTACTCCAGAACGATTCTAGCTGCGCAACTAAAACAACGGTTATAAATATGTAACACCTAAGATTCTTCAACCCAACAACGAAATTTGTAAACGCTGTATAGCAAAATTCCACAGACAATGATCACGCCGGAAGAAAACAAGGCCTATAAACTTGCAAGATCACCATCACCAAACCTTTTGCTTCGTTGTTTCGCCTGTGTTTTAGGGCTCTTCAACTGTAATTATCATTAGAGCCACGTCCACTACGTAATTCTTATGCAGCGTCTGCACAGACACTCAGGGGGATGAAGGACGGGGTACTTCAAAAAAATTTGATCCCCAAAAATTTTTAAATTTCGAAATCTTTAGTACAATTCTATCTAGCAATTACATTGTGTCCTCTTCTGCCCCTTAGACCAGTGCCGTAACGAGGTTATGAAGCGCCTGTGGCAAGTATTTAACTTGACCCAATAATGAAAAAACAAACATTTTGTACCCCAAACCAATTGTTTGTTTGTTAGGGTTTTAGGGCCCATCGACAACAAAGGTCATTAGGGCCCAGAAAGACAGTCACAATGGTTGGGGTGTAAATGGCCATCCCACCATGATAACAATAAATAATGGCAAAAAAAACCCCTAATTATAATAAGAATAAAAAGGCAATAGCCTAATAAATATTGCAAAAAATAAATAAAGGCAAAAGCCAAAACAGACATAACAATACACACAGCAAAAGCCACAACAGACACAGAAATATAAAGGCAAAAGCCAAAACAGACAACAATAAACGTGGCAAAAGCGAAAACAGGCATAGAAATAAAAAGGCAAAAGCCAAAATAATTCAAGAATAAATTCAAAGATGTCTAAAAACAAACTGTGTATAATTCAAATTTTGTGAAGGACGCCAGCCTCTTTCACAAATACCAGCAAGCTCTCCACTGCCTGGGGTTATCCCCAAGTGATGTGGAGAGCTCTGGACTGACTCCCAGTCTGCATCTGAGTTTGTGGTATCTCTCACAGTAACTAAAGATGTGTGCCACTGTGAGAGGCTGCCAACAGAAGTCACACCATGGTTGGTCCTCACCCCGTAGAATGTAGGAGTGGGTGTGGATTTGTTGTTGCTTGTTTTTGTTTTAGGGCCCATCGACTACAATGGTCATTAGGGCCCAGAGAGACAATCATCACGGTGGGGGTGTAAATGGCCTTCCCACCATGATGGCAATAAAGAAGGGCAAAAGCCCACTAAAACTAATAAAAATAAAAAAGCCAATAGCCAAATAAATATGGTATATAAGTAAAGGCAAAATCCAAAACAGACATTAAAGATAACAGCAGCAAAAGCCAAAACAGACATAACAATAAAAGTGGCAATAGCCCCAACCAGACAAGAAAATAAAAGCAGCAAAAGCCAATAAGGACAACAGTAAAAGTGGCAAAAGCCAAAACCAACAAAAACATAAAAAGGCAAAAGGCCTAACAATATAAGAATGCATAAATACATCAGATTTGGTAACACAGGCCACCCTCTTTTGCAAATACAAGCGAGCTCTCCACCCCCTGAGGGTTATCCCCAAGTGAGGTGGGAAGCTCACAACTGACTCCCAGACGGTATCTCATTTCACGGTATCTCTCACAGTGATTAAAGATATGTGCCACTGTGAGAGGCTCCCAACAGAAGTCACACCATGGTTGTTCCTCACCCCGTAAAATGTAGGAGTGGGTGAGGAACGTGTGACCGATCCGAAGCCGAGCAAGCACAACCTCCTCCCTCCGTGACTGGCAGCACAAGGACCCCCAGTGCTCTGGGGTGTCCTTCAGGGTGTGGAGTTTGTTGGTGGTCTCCGCAAACAACTGGGCTCACCATTGTTCATGAATGGCCCGCCAAACCATCAGGAGAGCATCAGAGGAGGGGACAGCAGTGTTAGGTATATCTGGCAAGTGGGCCACCTCACGGGCATGGGCATCCGCCCTCTCATTGCCCATGATGCCAACATGCCCCAGGACCCACATGAACAACACTGTCTTGCCTTGCTTACGAATCACGAGCAGCAATCTGTGCACACCCTGGACGATGGCATGTCTGCCATAAAGGGTGTGCAACAGCTGAAGGGAGCATAGGGAGTCAGTCACAACAACAAAGTGTCTGTCATTCAATACTTGGATGAGTTCCAGTGCCCTGTGCAGAGCTGTGAGTTCTGCAGTTAAGACACTGGCGACGCCTGGAAGGCGGCCCCCTATGAGATGACCAGTTGTAAAAACTGACCAACCCACCGAGAAGCCATCCCTCGACCCATCCGTCTAAATAAAAACATGGCCCCGATAGGTCAGAGAGAGGCGTCCAAACTCTTGTTGGTACACTGACCTATCGGTACTGGTTTTGGGTAAGGCTGCAAGCATTAGATCTAAACTTGGCTCTGGCACTGTCCAGGGTGGCACAGAGGCCGGCAGTACATGCTGCACCCTAGGCATAATCACACCCAGGCCGGTAAGACCATCCATCCACCGCACACCGAATGGAGGGGGAACCCCCGGGTGGCGGTCAAACGGCTGTCTCACAGTGTTACTAAAGACTGCTGGGTGTGTAGGGTGCTGTGGCTGACCTTTCAGCCACAAAAGATATGCAGCTGCAATGTACTGCCGCCACACGGTCAGTGGTGGTTCACCAGTCTCGGCATAAAGGCTGAGTACTGGACTCTTGCGGAACGCCCCAATGGACACACGGATGCCACCATGATGAACACTGTCCAGCATCCAGAGAGTAGATGGAGCAGCCAGGCCACATACGCTGCAGCCATAATTGAGACGTGATCGAACGAGTGACTGGTAGAGTCGTAGCATCACCGTTCGATCTGCCCCAAAACCAGTTCCCTGCAGGCACCACAGAATATTCAGGGACCGAAGGCACTTAGCCTTCAGCTCCTTCAAGTGTGGGACCCATGCCAGACGGCTGTCAAAACGGAGATGAAGAAACCGGGCCGCCTCTACAACTGGGAGGAGGCGGCCATTCAGGGTAAGCTGAGGCTCAGGGTGCAGCCCTTGCTTACAACAGAAGTGCATGACCATTGTTTTGTCAGGGGAGAACTTATAGCCACGTGAAGTGGCAAACTCGTTGGCACTATTGAGTGCCAGTTGCAGCTGACGCTCAATGCTGTGCATCGTGGCAGCCCGGTACCTGATAGAAAAGTCGTCCACAAAGAGGGACGACTTTACCGGGGGGTGAACGGAGGATGGTAGGCCGTTCACTGCAACAGCAAAGAGCGTCACACTCAAGACGCTCCCCTGTGGGACACCATTCTCCTGCAGGAAGGCCAAGGAGTAGGTATTACCCACATGCACTCTGAAGGTACGTTCAGACAAAAAGCTATGGAGGAAGAGGGGCAGATTACCCCTGAGCCCCCCTGGTGCAAGGTCTCCAGTATACCATGGTGCCATGTGGCATCATATGCCTTCTCCACATCAAAGAAGACAGCCACTAAGTGCTGTCTGTGGAGAAAGGCCTCATGTACTGCAGTCTCCAGTGAGATCAGATGATCCACCGAAGACCTGCCAGCACAGAAGCCACATTGAGCATAGGCAAGAAGGTGGTGCCGTTCCAGATAGCACACCAGGCGCCAATTAACCATTCGTTCCATGGTTTTGCAAAGACAGCTCGTCAATGAAATGGGTCTATAATTTGTTGGAAGGCTACTATCCTTCCCAGGATTTTGCAGTGGGATTATAGTAGCCTCTTGCCAACCTGCAGGGACTTCATGCTGCTGCCATATGTAATTTAGTACCTCAACGAGGTAACTAACGCCTGTCTCTGGTAGGTGTTATAGCATTTGATAGTGGATGCTATCTGGTCCAGGGGCTGTGTCCCTGGCTCTTGCTAGAGCTGCCCGCAGCTCCCAAGGGGTAAATGGATTGTTATACCCTTCGGCGACACCACCAGTGAAGTCCAGTGGATGGCGTTCTGCAGCCTGCTTACACTGCATAAATGCTGCTGTGTAGTGCTGGGAACTGGAGACGGCTGCAAACCTCCTTGCCAGTTCCTCAGCCACTTCACACGGCAGAAGGCAATGTCTCCCTTGTACAAGGAGACCTGAGCCCCATGATGGTAAACATCTGCCTTGGATCTTCCTCAGCGTTTCCCAGACTTTCTTGGAGGGCGTGTGACAGGTAAGTGAGGAGACGTACTGACTCCATGAGGAGCGTTTGGCCTCCTTGATCACCTGCCGTGCATATGCCTGGGCTCGGAGATAGTTGACACGGTTGGCCTCGGTAGGACGGGATTGGAAGCTGTGAAGGGCTCGTCAGCGAGCCCAAATCACACTCCGACAATCCTCCATCCACCATGGCACCCGTGCTCGTGGTGGGTTACATGAGCTCTGGGGGATGGATGCCAATGCTGCCCCGACCACCACCTCTGTGAAGTGACTCACTAGGTCGTTGACCCCATCAAAATCACACAGTGGGCGAAAGTAGATACAGTGAGCGAACTCCTCCCAGTCCGCATGATGCAGACACCACCAAGGTGGGTGTTGGGGTAATGCCCCGTCTCCACTGCTAATCTTGATGGGGAAGTGATCACTTCCGCAAGGGTCTGACAACACCTCCCACTGCAAACCTGGTGCCAACCCAGGAGAGCAGATGGATAGGTCTATACATGAGAGACCACCAGTGGCAGTGATGACATGTGTGGAGGCACCTGTGTTTAGAACAATGAGGCCATTATGTGACACCCATTGTTCCACAAGTCGCCCTCGGGGGGGGGGGGGTTATGACTGTCCGAGCCCCATTGGGGATTATGGGCATTAAAATCACCCATAATCAAGAAGGGTCTTGGAACCTGGGCGCTGAGGGAGTCGAGGTCTGCCCATGGGATATCAATCCCAGGTGGCATGTAGAGGGAACATAGAGTGGTGGGCACAGCCAGTTGCAATGAGACTGCCACTGCTTGCAGAGGCGTCTGCAGAGCCACTGGCACATGCATGCACCCATTTCGGATAAGGATAGCCACCCCTCCCACAGGGTGGCTTCCTTGCTGCCGGGTGTCTGCATATACAGTGTACCCCCGTAACGACATGGGGGTATCACTTCCACACAGGATCTCCTGGAGGGAGATGCAGACGGGGTTGTGCCTCGAGATCATCAGTTTGATCTCGCCCCCCCCCCCTTAACATCAGAGGTGCAACCTCTTGATCGAGAGATCGCAAATGCTGAAGACTGCCAAACGGCCATGGAGTTTAGTTAGTCGATCACTATTCTAGACTGCATTCGGTGGGTCGCATCAGCCTGGCAATGCTTTTCCCAGATCACCATTGCCAAATGTTTTCAACAGTGTGGGGTACCAATGGACAACCCCAACGTTGCTGAAGTGGATATTGTTCCCACTGATGAACAACTATTGAACATGGAGTTGGTCAGTGTTAATGAAATGATGCAATATGAGAGCAGTGTGGAGCTTCATGAGACCCTTGGTAGCGATACTGAGAGCATACTGCATTCTGTAATCAGTTCAAAAGAAACAGAGGAAGAGAGTGAGGAATCCGAGGAAGAGCAAGAGAATTTTCAAAATGTCACTGTTCAACAAGCATCACTCTATATTAAAGAAATAGTGTGCTTTGCAGCAGGCACCTCTGGAAGCTTACTAGAAAAGGCATTTGATCTTCAGAAAGAAATCGAGCAAGTGCATGCCGCATCCAAGTCCTCAAAACAAAGTGCAATAACAGATTTCTTTAAATCCACATAATATACTGTACATTCATGTTAATGCTCACAATATTTTTACATATGTACTATACATAAATGTATGTTATTTATACTGTATGCTCATGAAACCTACATGATTTCTTCTGATCTGTTCTTTTATTAAATATGTACAAACGCACATTTATAATTTTATGTGACCTCCAGATGTTGACCACCTCCATATGTTGACCAGTTTTGCTTGGAACAGTGACTGGTCAGGTTAGGGAGGTTATACTGTACATATTATTAGTGTCCAGTCAAAGTATAACAGAGAACGAGATGCAAAGATTGTTACAAAAACTGAACTGGTAGCATTTCTGGGACTGCTGATTTCTCAGGTGCAAAACGGGCTAGACACACAAATTTTTTTAACTGTGGGCTGCAGATGGAAGTGGAATAGAAATATTTCGAGCATGTATGTCTTATAAGTGATTTTTGTCCTTGTTGTCAGCAATACAATTTGATAACAAACAAGAGATCAGAGAAGACAAACATATAAACTGGCTGCCATACTATATATGCTTGATGAATTTGTAGGGAACTTCAAATACACCTATTACATTAGTGAGTTCCTCACAATTGCTGAAATGTTGGTACCTTTTGGAGGGCAATGCAGCTTTATCCAAGAAAGATGGCAAAGTACGGTATCAAAATATTTGCACTTTGTGATGCAAAAACATTTTTCACAAGATATAGAGATGGATTGTGGTAAACAACCAAATGGACAATATAATTTGTCCTGTGGTCCTTCTGACATAGTGGGAAGACTGATGAGCCACTTGACCTGACAACAAATAACTGGTACACCAGTTACCCCACTAGCCATGTCACTTCTAACAAACAAAATAACTTTGGTTGGGGCTCAAAGCAAAACAAAAGAGAAATTCCAGTTAAATTTTTGCCAAACAAAAATAAACAAGTCTCCTTTTTAGGGTTTGGCTTTCAAAAGCAAGTCACTTTGGTATCTTTCACACCAAAAAAGAACAAATCACGATGAAACCACAAAACCTGAAATCATACACTTCTATAACTCTATTAAAGGATGAGTAGATACTGTCGACCAACTATGTGGCAACTATTCAGTCTCTAGGAGAACACATGTCTCCTCTCTGCATCTTTTTGCCAGCTCATCAACATTGTTGGGGTGAATGGACATGTTCGATATAACATGTCATGTATTTCAGAAAATGAATTACAAAATAGGCATCTATTCCTCAAGAATCTTGCTATGGGATTGATGAAGCCTTATTTGGAAGAGAGAGCACTGTTACAAAACCTTCCTGTTGAGATCAAAGCATTTTTGGCAAAATATAAGCCACAGCCAGAACAAGAGAATCCAGCCCATCCTTCTGCTGCAAAAAGACAGAGAAGGTGCCATTTGTGTAGAAGAGCTGCAAACAGTGAAAATGCTAACGTCTTCTTCATGCAATGAGTATGTCTGCAATGCACATTCAAAAAATGATGTGAAATGTGATTCATGCGCATGTCTTGAAATGGATGAAAGTAACAAAGGAGAACCAGGTTTTTTTTCATGTGTGTATGGTTGAAATATCTGACCTGAAAACCTAACCTTTTCAATATTATTATAAATAATTGTTGAAAATCATATTGATTGTGCAAAATTATAAAAATGCTATAAAGGAATAAAAACATTGAAAGATTCTTCAATTTTCTTTTGCATATACTGGAAAATTTGCCTAGTATGGAAAATTTCTAATGTGGTGTACAAAATACACCATGTGAGTACTTATGCTATGGGATTGCACGTGACTAGTTAAGGGTTAATAAGCCATGGCTTGTAATGGAAACATAAGGTAATTGGTTATACTGTTGCATTTTTATCATTTCTTTGGCTGCAGCAATGGTGGAGCAGAGAGGAGAAAGGAGATGGAAAGATGCATGATATTCAAGGTTTAAAGTGGAGAAATTCATGGCCATGGTGGAGCAGTAAGAAAACTGCTTTCATATGGTGACACCATCAGCTTGTGAAAGAGAAATACATTGTGCAAAATGCAAAATTCACATGTACATGTTAACCTTCAATGTTTTAATTGGCATTCAGCAATTGTCACAGTGCTGTAAAACAAACTTTTTTATTTCTGTTTGGACACCTCCACTTCTGTACACCTCTTTCCCCTCTTCTCTCCTCCCTTTGCTACTATGATAGTGGTCCTAATTTCTATCTTCCCCTTGCTCCTCTCCACTGCACCATGGCTGCACCCTTAGGCCTGGAGCAAAATGAGATGCAGGTGAAGCAGGGTAACTTGCCATAGGTATCTGTGTATCTGGTTTATCTGTGTTATTGTTGTTTGTTGGTGTTTTAGGGCCCATCACCTGCAAGGTCATTAGAGCCCCATTCACTGTGTAGTTCTAATGCAAAGACTGCATAGACACCACTAGTGTGGCAATTTTTGGGTATTAGCAGCACCCAGTTTTCCCAAGTGACCACCCATGTTGGTACTAGCTGGGGTTGCATTTCTTAACTTCAGTGATCAGAGAAATGGTGCATCCAACACAATTTGCTGCTCTCTACGCAAAAGGAAGTGCAAGTGGGGTTTCAAGCAAGTTAAGAATTAGTATATTCAACACCACCAAGAAAGAAGGCCTAAGATCAAAGGGCCCCATTACTGGTGACGTCAGCACAAGAAGATCTCATGGCTTTAGTGAAAAAAAAAATCTATGAGAGTTAGCTAACATGTTTTTTTTCTTTTATTGTGCCTTGATTTGAGGATTAAATTACAACATATTTAAATTACTTTGCCAAAAATGCCATCACGTTGTTGTGTGTCATCCTGTCATGGAAATTACTCACACAATGGTTTAAGAGTGTCTGTGTTTAAATTTCATAAAGATTATGAATTGAGTAAAAAATGGCTAAGAGCTACACCAAGGAAAGAGTTTGTACCAAGAAGTGCTTCAAGGGTAAGTTGTTTTGCTCTATATCTTACCTTATAATTGCTAGAAAACTACAGCATAGAAAGCTCAACTTCATTTATATCCAAGGTTAGTGAACTTCATTTTAAGTCAGAAGAGATGTTGAAAGTCCCTGAAGCATTTTATTATAAGGCTGGAAAAAAGATTAGTGCACCTTTGAAATATCCAAAATTACATCCAAGTGCTGTACCATCATTGTTCCCTGGCTACCATAAATATTTGTCCTCATTTCAAGGAAGGAATGAGAAAAAGTGTCAGTGAAAGGAACTTAGAAAAAGAACAACTGGCATTGGAGAAGGCCATTTTTCAAAGTATGAAGGAGAAAGATTTAGATAGCAAGTATTCCTTTTCCAGTTTAGAAGAACTTGCTGAAAAGCTGGATACCTTCAATATTCCTAAAATATTGTCAGTAATAAAAGCCCTCAATTGCTTATTTTGCTGCATCAGTTACTTTAAATTACACACTCCAGCCTTCCATATATATATATTGAGAACCAGAAAGTAAATTGCTTTCATCAATGTGAAAATTTACCTGTCATCTGTGATAGTAAGGTAATAATATCAATTCTAGATAAAGTACACTATGATTATTCTAATTATTCATTTGATATTGAAAATTCAAAACTGCTCATTTTTCAAAAAATGCTTGATGATTTCATTGAGACCAGCCACCCTCAGAAACACACACTTCTTAAATGTTTGAAGAGCCAACTTTTGTTACTTTTTAGAAAAAAACAATGTAGGAGATATAATTCAGATATGCTGATATTTTGTACATTATTGTATTCCATCTCACTTCATGATTATCACTTTATATCATCAGAGCAATTCATAGTTCCACATCCTAACACTATTCACAGACTTAGTCAGTGCATACCATTTAAGTCCAAAGCATGAGCAACATCAAAATGGAATTTATATCATATATTAAGTTTAAGTTTTCAATGTTAAACTTAGAAGACAAATTGGTCACTTTATTGATGAATGAAATACATGTAAAACCATATTTTCATTACAAGGGTGGTAGTATTCTTTGTACTTCCTATGATGCTTCAAAAGCTGCCACAAAAGCCTATGTTTTAATGATTCAGAGTTTTCTGTCAGAATACAAAGATGTTGTTCATATACTTCCAATAGGCAAATTCAAAGAAGAGAATCTCTTTGTTATATTGAAATCCATCATTATTGGCTTAGAATCCATTGGTTTTCAGGTCAAGTGTGTCATCAGTGACAATAACATAAATAGAAAGGCTATGTCATTTTTTGTGAGCCACCTAAATTTATCAATTGTATAGGTGCATCCAGTTAACCATTCCAGACCACTCTTTTTTTATTTGAATAATTGAATCATTCAAAAACGTCCCAATGAAATTCTTAATTATCCATATTTTGGCAAGCTGAATGGTGAAGGAACACTAATAGCATGCTTTATGGCTTTAAAAATGCTTCACCAAATTCAACATGGCAGCTTGCTAAAGTATGGTCATGGCTTAACATTCAAAGCTCCGTGCCCTTCCAATTTAGAAAGACAAAATGCTAATCTTGCATTGAAAGTTTTTAATAGATATATTGCAGAAGGTTTGAGACATGTGGGGACAAAGCATAGCATTCCACATTGTTTATCGACAGCAAACTTCTGGGAGATTAAATAATGTTTACCACAAACCACTGACTGTATTGCCAGATGATATACAACTTACATCCATGCAGCAAATGCTACATTGGCTTGATGTATGGAAGGCAAAAGATTTGCATGAAGGAACACTGTCTAAAGAAACACATGAGCCATTAAGTCATGCAATATATGGAATTCTGCAAATAGCCAAGTACTGCATTGAGGAATTAAAATTTGAAATATATTCTTCCTCGAAATTTCAAACTGATTTCTAGCACAGTGGTCAGCAAACTCCTCAGTCCAAAGAGCCAATTATCAGTAATACAATGACTGAGATTTCTTTTGAGAGCCAAATTTCTTAAACTTAAACTATCTAGGTAGTAACACCATTATTAACTTAATGATGATCTCATTTATTGATAAAAATTAAATTTTTGGAAAAATACAGGTAACTTTGTGCTTCAAGAAGATACTTTTGCCACCAATGTGTGATGCTTGTGTTTGTGTTTTAGGGCCCATCAACTACAAAGGCCATTAGGGCCCAGAAAGACATTCTACATGGTATTGGTGTAAAAAGCCAACCAACCATGAGGATAATAAATAATGGCAAAAGCCCACTAAGAATAATAATAGTAAAAGGCAAAAGCCAAAACAGACAAAGCTAAACAGGCAAAAGCCAAAACA
>JAAFCE010007949.1:0-14397 GCA_013389805.1 Trigoniulus corallinus
GATTCTCAACCACTGTGCCGCGAGATTCAGGAAATGTGCCGCCACTGGGAATACACAAACATAAGTGAAGTCTGACAAGTATAGTTCAATCGGTTCTACCTTCCTAGTTTCGTCTACAAGTCACCCGCTTGAAGTGTACATAGAGCTAGATTACAAGTAACCTCTAACCCTCTTCCCGCCTATGGCAGGGTCAGGTACCCTCTTGTCCCTCTGAATGGACACAAGAGCGATATATTGGACAGTGTTTTCCCACAGTCGGTTGCCGACCAAAGCTGCAACCCCTATGCTATTTATCGTCTTCTACTGTTCGTTGGGACATTCCACCTTAGCCTGGGGGCGAGCTCCTACACCTGGAATCTTTTGCTTCCTCTACCCGTTTCATAATAGAGGGAATTCTTTCACGAGGGAATTCTCACACGGGACCTCGGTTTTACTTCTCATTTGAAAGAATGCGCACTGAGGGTTTTTCTCTCGCCCAAAAGAAGCCAACCCACCTTAGTCCAGTATCGAACCAAAAACTACTGACTCATTTACCGAGCATACTACCCGATGCTCCCGGTGCCCCGAAATGTGTCGTTGTTAGTGTGCCGCCAAATTTTTAAATTATTAAAAGCGTACCGTGACGAAAAAAAGGTTGAGAATTGCTGATCTATAAGGATGGACCTTTCTTTTACCGTTATTAATTCTGCCACTAATTCAGAAATGTATAAAAATTTCGAAATTTTATTAACACTGTATAGTCTTAATAATGCCATTTCAGACTGTTACTCTATAACGTGGAATAAAACGGACGGCATCAAGCATTTCGGCAGCCAAGTCCTGCAGTCATCAGTTTCATGGGCTCACGGGCAAATAAATCATCACTTGATACCAACATCCAAGCAAAACCAGTGCTTATATTTAGTTCATTACCACACCATTCTGCAGAGTATCACAGATCTGATTCGTGCATGGAATCTCCAAAATGCTATATTTTTTATCGATCGTACTGCAGGTGCGTTAATTGCATACTGTCCAATATATCACCCTTGTGTCCATTCAAAGGGACCCGACCCTGCCATAGGCGAGAAAAGGGCTAGGAGTTGCTTGGGGTCTTTTCCAGGGATCACTTGGATGATTAACCTCCTTGTTACAGCATTTGATTGGTTTACGAACTCCAGCTGTCTACTGAACCTACTCCCTTGACATTTTCATTTGCTTTTAGGAATTAATGAAGTTGACTTCAGACGTTTCCTGTCTGTGAAACTGCCATTACAAGACGTTGCAGTTGTAATGCTTGAAGCCAGAACAGATTACCAACAAACATTTAGTAAGATCTCCACAGATTTTAACAACTACGTCGCAGTTTGTAATCATTATGTATTGAAGAAACTAATTCAGTTTGTAAGTTGTTGTTTCAATTTCTGTATTTTGCCATTCTTCACAGTCAGTCTTTAGCTGAGGCAAACATTTGAAAAGACCCAAACCCCAATTATAATGATGTACGCGCCTGAAATATGTGATTAGAATCAGTGACCCTTAGGGCCAGTGCACATTGGCGATTAAATAATCAAACTAGATTAAATAGCTAGAGTCTCGGTGACTCAGTAATCTAGGCCCTAGCCGCCAAACAAATTTTTAAATAGTTATAATCAATGAGCTACTAACATAATTTTCAAGATGTTTATTTATACCTATTACAGTCACACTACCTCGAAAATACCAAAAAGTTGCATTCTTGGATGTTTATTGTGGATACCTTCTACGGGACAGATCTATCAAATGTTATTTCTCGTTCATTCCAGTCCACAGTGTTTGTGCCCATCCGGCAGGAAATACGGTAGGCAGCCTTGAATTTTTTACTCATGATTGTATCACAGATGCTCTTAGATATTGACAACTAACAGGCAAAACGAACATTCCTGGAAAACATTTGTTGAGGTTTGACAGACATGTATCCCAACTCTACTGAGTATAGGGCTTACCAACCCTACTAGGCAACCACCTGTACTTTGAGCCCCACAAGATGGGCCAGTGACATGTGTGACAACGTATCTCTCCTATAATCGCTTTTGTTTAACAGACTTCAAAGAACTTCTGTTATCCCGCTAAGGGCGCATTGAAGCTATGGGTCATGGAAATTGCTAGGATTTTCAATTCTTGAACCGCACTGTAGCGCGCTGCCAAGTGATGCTATACGTGGTGCTTAGAGCACAGAACAACCATAGTTAAAATATATATATTTAATTGATCTAATTAATTATTTTAATTTTTTTTATACGTAGGAGGTGTAATTGGTTTAATAACGAGGTATGTACATTTAATATTTTCAATACGAATATACCTATAGAGGTATCAAGCTTATGAGCCATTCCCTGGGAGTGAGTAATGGAATGTCGCCTTCGGGATCGAACTAGTGTCAGGGGAAATCAATTTGGGTTCATGCCAAGTAGGTCCACAATGGTACCAATTTTCATTCTCAGGCAGACGACAGAAAAGCATAGGGCCTCAAAGAAAGATTTGGAAAAGGCTTATGACAGTGTTCCAAGGCAGGTAGTTTGGGAGGTACTACACAAAAAAGGGGTAGAAGAAGGGATTATTAGGATAGTGCAGTGTATGTATGAGGGTTCGATTGCCAGGGTAAAGACTCCTTCAGGAAATACTGGAGGCTTCCCAGTGGAGGTTGAAGTAGGCCTACACCAAGGTTCAACACTAAGTCCATACCTTTTCATTCCGGCTATGGACTAACTGCTGAGGTGAATAGAAGAATTAGCCCCTCAGTGCATGTTATTTGCAAACGACAAATGACTCCAGAGATCAAGCAGAGAAAGGCCTAAACGATATTATAGCAGCAATAGAAAAGGGAAGACTAAAGATAAACATGAAGAAGACAGAGTATTTAACTTTCAATTAGGAAGGACAGGAAAATAATGATCATGTACTCTCTGGGGCGAGCTGGTGACAAAGGTGCAAGAGGTAAAGTAGGCCTACTTAGGATCAGTGTTCCAGAACAATAGGGAGATAGATTCGGATGAATCAATGGGGGATGGTTGTAGTGGAGACAGGTAAGCAGAGCCCTGTGTGATAGGAAGGTCCCAATCAAGTTGAAAGGAAAGTTTTACAAGGTAGTGGTTAGGCGAGTGTTGGGCAGTGAGGAAGAGCCACATAAATAGAATGCAAGTAGCTGAGATGCAAAAGCTGTTGTATATGAGTGGGGGGGGGTTTAGACGGAGAGTAGATTGAAGTGGTATGGACACGTAATGCGAAGAGAGGAAGAGGAGCTCGTTAGGTCCATTACAGGAATGCAAGTGGTTGAAAGCACCCGGGGTAGGGGGAGACGAAAGCAGACGTGGGAGCAGGTTGTCCGTAAGGATATGGTAGTGTGTGGGGTGGATGGGGACCTGGTGGGAGATAGGCGGGAGTGGAGGGCTAGAACCCGCAGACCCGACACTGCCACAGGAAGGATAAGGGTGTAATCATGATGATGATGTTGAGATACGTGCTCAAAAATACGGAAAGTGAATGAAATGTGTATACCAAGAACTCAAGTAGTTTTACGTGACTGTTTGCTGACCGAAGGTCTCAGCCCTTTAACTTCCTCTTATCATCATACCGCGCTTTTCCTGGTTTGCCGTCGTTGTCCACGGGCCAACATGCTGTCATTAATAAGTCACTAATAACATACTGTACCTATAATAAGGATAAAAAGAAAGCCCGTTTAGTAACTCCATTATGTATACTTATAAAAAAGCTATTTATGGATCGTAGTTTAATCGTTTTGGGATGACTTCTACTCCTCTGAACCTGAAAGGTTAAATTTATGCTATATTATGGAAATTGTTCCTCATACATTTCAAGGCCAAATTGTTTACGACCTCATACCTATTTCATAAGCAGATGCCCGTTTAATTGCACTTTATTTCATATCATTAAAAGTAGTTAACGTTAATTCAACTATTGCTAAATATTGCAGTATTCCGGACTTCTGGCGATGTCTCAAGTGGTTAACATTTACGATGCATTCTACAGTCCAACTGCTAACAGGATACAATTTATAAGAACTGCAACCTGGAATATTCACAGTGGCCTCTTCATGCTGGAAATCCTGGACGAAGCAGATAATATTAAAAAGCTTCAGCAGCAACAAATACGATTAGGCGGATTTGTTGTAAATATTACAGAAGAAACTCCATTATCCAGGTTAAATGGGACTGGTTTGAATCCGTAAATCAGAGTAAGATCTAGGCCAGTACTGATCTTGGCCATGTTAAACTTTACTTAAAGGCTGCTCTGCGTTTCTTAGCCGCTAAAGCAGTAATAGTTTGCAAGCACAACCTCCAAGTGCTGAAAACTGGCACCACGAAATAGTAGTGGTAGACAGGGCCTGCTCTAGTATTTATGCCGCCCAAGGGCGGATCCAGAGGCCGGCTCGGGGGAAGGATTATGATTCTGAAGCAAATTGCAAGTTTCAGCCAGTCCGAATTCCCAAAGTAGCCAGGCCTTCGGTCCGGCCACAGGGGGGCCGTGGATCCGCCACTGATGCCGCCCCGGACAAAAAGACAAATTACCACCCCAGTCAAAAAGAACCTTCTGCCCACCCCTCAGTGATCGAGTAAAAAGAAAAGTGACAATTTTCTGAAACTTCGTCGTTGTATATTACCGGCCCGTGCCCCAAAATACCGGGATACAGAGCATATCGAAACGCGGCCTTTTAGATTTACCGCCCCGGACAAATGTCTGGGTTGCCTGTTTCTCAAGTGAGCTTTGTGGTAAATCACGTACTTGAAGGACCCCCAAAACAACCTACGCTTGAGGTTCCTTATTCTAAATGTTAATCGTTTCTTTGAAAATTAATATTGTAGTTACTACATTAACGGAAAAAACGGAAGGCCCCAATTAGCGCTTGTTGCACCTGTAGAATCGTTTCTTAAAATTTTGGGCTTTCTTAATCAATCCAGATAATCGAGTTTCTAATGCCTTTATTTTCACCTTCATATCTAAATTTTTCCTATGTGACGGATTCAGACACTGGTTCTTACACGACATGACTGTAACCGGAACCCCATTACATTTATATTACTAATTGCAGATATTTTCTTTGTAGCACTTGCCATATGCCACTGTTGAGAATCAAGGAAACACTACGTTATTTCGTGGATATATGGTGGATATCTTAGATATCCTCATGGAATATTTTAACACTAGGTAAGTCAATAATTCTGGCGTTGTACCAAAGAATTGTGCTTCCAAAGCGCACCACAGTATGTATTTCCATAATTTGGTCATGGAAATGCAGGGGCGAATACAAAAGACAAAATCGGCCCGGGCTAAAGGGTTTTACCGGCCTTAAAAGCATCACCCAGAACTTGTGAACTATCCTCTCCCAATGTGCGTTTGCAGAGCTCGTAAAATCAAGAATTTATATGCTGCGCAAAAGTGTAAAATAACAGTTGCAGTAGTGTGAAAAGTACGAAGCCAAACAAGCCCATTTAGCAGTCGTCCGGACAACCGGTCCTTCAGGGCGCCGCCTGATCGCCCGACTGGTGTATCCGCCCCTGCTCCTATGTCAGGGTCTAGTTCATGCATTGGGATAAAATTTATATAGCTTTTTTAATACCTCAATCATAACCATTTTGTTTGTTACCGCCTTAAAAACGATCAAGGTTGGGTGCAATGGGTCGCCCAATTTCCCTAAACAGAAAAGTGATGATCTCTAGAAGTGCCACCTTTAAAATTTATTTTTGGGGATGTGCATACAGTGCCTTTAGTTAAAACTGAATTAGTACTACGTCTACAAAGGACCTTTCGAATTTGGCAATAAAGAAAAGGCCCGGGTTAAGGGTTCACGATGAAGTTAAACTGACCACACGTATATGCGCATATGCCTACTATGAAATTTCCTGCGTGGATTCCTGAAACAGAAAATATAAGCCATCTGTATCCTTCGGTGACCATTAGATGTGACTGAAAGAATTATGTGAATCTTCTTGTCTAATCATTGAAGTTACGCAACGCAACCCCAGATTGTTGGAGCATGGGTTACCGCTTGGGGACACTGGGTGCTGTTAATACCCAAATCTCCCTTATGAATATCAACCCCTATTATAGGCGAAAAACAGGCTAATAAGTATAAGCTGTTCATTGTCAAAGAAACTAAGTTGGTTTATCTTAAATATAGATATACTATCAAACAATTGCCACAGCTTTGGGGAATCGCTATCAACGGCAGTTATACCGGCCTTCTGTTAAAACTGTTCTTGAAGGTAAGATCCCAATCATCCCTCACGATAGGCTCACAGTTGGTCAGCGCCCTTCATCTGGAAAACCGTAACCGAATAAGCCCAACCATATAACATCGATGCCCATCACTTTTTTTTCACTCTTTTCCCGCTTTATCTTTCTGGCTCTTTCCTGCAAGGGTTCTGTCTGCAGACTCATGCTTGTCGGCTCTTCTAAACTTCGGATCAAGGGTAAATTAAAGCAGGGGGGGGGGCGGATCAGGGGAGAGCACTTCATCAAAAGTGCGCCCCAAATATTTTTAAATCTTCCGAATCCCTTAGTATAAATCTAGCTAGCAATTACAATAGATCCTCTACTGCCCCTTAGACAATGTCCTATTTTCAGTGGCTTAGCCAACTGCAGATTGGACTGGCAGTTTAGAAACTGGGAACAAAAACAACTCCAACTCCTAACCCTTTTCCCGCCTATGGCAGGGTCGGGTACCCATTTGTCCCTCTGAATGGACACAGGGTGATATATTGGACATAGTTTTTTCTGCAGCCGGTTGCCGGCCAAAGCTGCACCCCTACGCTTATTTATCGTCGGTCTAGTGTTCGTTGGGGAATGCTACCGACGCCAGGGGGCGAGCTCCTACCCCTGGAAATTTTGCCTCAACTACCCGTTGCGTAGTAGAGAGGATTCTTTTACGTGCAAGCGCCATCGTACACCCACACGGGACCTCGGTTTTACTTCTCATCCGAAAGAAGGCACACTCGCGGCTTCTCTCTCGCCCGAAAGAAGCCGACCCACCATGGTCCAGTATCGAACGTAGAACTACTGGCGTAGTTGCCGAGTGAGCTAACCAGTACGCCACCACGGCGGGTAGTTTAGAAACTGGGAACAGCAAATGCAAAAATCCCTCATCAGTTGCAAAGTTGTATCATGCATCCCATTGAGGCACTGAGGGGGGATCAATTACTGCGTTACTCCCCCTGGATCCGCCCCTAGTTTAAAGTTGAAGTGAAGCCTGTAGGCGCACTTTTCTTAGATCAAGTGTGTTAAAGTCATAAAGTAAAAAATAATATACAGTATACAGGATTTGCCTTCTCGTCATTAATCTAATATTTCTTGAAATTCAGGATGTAAATTTCTATCATCAAAGTTCAAGGACCGTTTAAAGAATCGTTTATCTAACACAAATATTATATCCACAAGGGAATTTTAGCAACTCGTAACTGATTAAGACACCTAAGTTTCAATAAATTGCTCAAGTTATTATTAAAATCGAGTGGCATTTCCTCGTGAAGGCTGTGGAAAGCAAATATTTCTTTCACACCAAGTTTCTAATTGCACTGTCATCACTCACTGTGTGGCCACATCTCTAGAATTTTTCTGGGAAGCTCAATTTTATCCTTTTAATTTTTACTATATTGCAACAACAAATCTTCCTCCTTCTTTGTGTATCTGTGAACTTCAAGAGCACTTAATCGTTGCCTGATTACAAGAGGTGACATCAGGTTACTGTATACTATAACTGACTTTCTCCTACTCCTCTTTGACGTTTATGTGGCCCGCTTCGTCTTTTGATCTTTCGTTCAGTCAAATGTAAAAGCCGTGTTAACCATCGTGGTTATGCAATGTCCCTCCCTCGTCCACAAGGCTCAGGACACTCTTCGGGATATATGTGGACTCTGACTTTAAATTATCATCATAATTACTCCACTTATCCACCATTCTCTATGCAAGTGGCCGAAATGTGAATGCTGCGCTTCATGGGTGGGGTGTCCCAGCCGACAAAATCCGAAATGATTATGTTAGAAGTAGCCTGAGGGTGGGAGACATCGCGGAAAAAAAGATGAGATGAGAACAGAAGGGGAGGAGGAACTTATTAGGGCCATCATGAGACTGCAGGTGATTGGGGGGGCACCAAGGGGAGGGGAAGACCAAAGCGGACGTGGGAACAAGTGGTACAAAAGGACTTGGTTGTGTGCGGGGTGGATGGGGGCCTGGTTGGGGATAAGCGAGGATGAAGGATTGGACCCACACAACCGACCCAGCCACGAGCTGGAGAAGGGTGAGATGATGATTCCACCATTCTCTGACCGTCCCACACAGCGCAGTTTATGCCTTTCTGGATCTGACTTTAAATGAATTTTTAATTATGTGACAATGGTCCTGAGAACTTTAGGAGTCTGCAAAACTGTAGAGCACTAAATTTGATTTTTTTTAAAAATAATTTTAGGAAGTTGACGTAGCAATTAATGGATTCTCTAAAATAATTGGTCGCCTGCCAGCTATAACGTACCTGGCACCAATGTCCAAAATTGACATATCCATAGCTTACAAAACACCACCATCATTTGTGTCTCCAGCGTCCTACGTCTATCCATTTGACACCACAGTGTGGACCTTGCTATTCAGCAGTGCAACAATCATGATAATTCTACTGGCCATTGTTATGTGGTATAGTCCAAACTGGAAGATTTGGGATTTTCCGTCAGTGACGATTCACAAAAGTTGTTTTCGTATTCTTACTGGAACATTCTTTGACGAAGGTAATTTAAACCTACAAGGAAAGTCAAACGTTGCATAATCTTCAAAAGAAAGTGTTTCAAGAGTCCCAGATGAGAGAAGGGGCAGATGTAGTGTACTATTTCATGAGAGGGAATATGAACTCTTAATTGAGGAAACTGACACCATGATGAGAGAGTCAGAGAGGCAGGGAGAGAGAGAGAGAGAGGGCAAACAATACTTTCCTTGTGAAAATGTCATGTCAATGGTTCTTTAGTGACGTCCCAAGACCCACACGGAGTCTGCGAGCTCTGGCTGTCCATTCTCTTCTATCCCCAAGGCATATCCCAGCAAAACACACAAACATGCTAACTTCCAGATTTTCTTTTCAGTTCTGGAGGAAGCCCCAGGACCTGCTGCTAAAGTCATATATGGAACCATGCTGATATTAGTAATGGGAAGTTTTATCTTCTACACCTCGGTCTTTACCTCATTTTTGGCACATAAGAATTTGAAGTTGCCATTTAACACTTTGGATGACGTTGTCGAAGACAATGAATATCGTTGTGTTGTGATTAAAAACACAATATATGAAGATATGCCAGCTGTAAGTAGATGCACCTCTGTAAGATCAAAGACCAGTGTCTTACCCTGTGTCCAAATCCGAATATCCACCAAAGAAGCAAGTGACACAGAATTGCAAACGTTCACTAAAGTTGTCAACACTGTTGCTCAAGTCGCTGCACATCCTGCGAACATAACTGAGGCCCAAAAACAGCAACCCTGACAAACATTTTCAAACTGACACACTGATAAACATTTAGAGTGTCTTTTAGAGACGTTACTCAATAAGATGCTCGCAAACATTTCACGCATGAATTTGTATTGAACATTGCCTTCACGTAAGTCACAAATTTAAAAAAAAAATAAGACTTTCGCCCGACAATCCCTCCCCTCCATTTCCCTTCAGGTCGCGTTTTGTAATACAGTCCTCTCCAATGTATGAAAACGTCGATAAAGACAGTATTTCTTTAAAGTTGTGAACTTTGAACCATCGGGATCCCCAAGGTCGCTGGCATATTTAAAATGTACTCATAAAGGATCATTTTATCGAGGAGTAGGCCGGCATTCCCCCCCCCCGCCCCCACAGACAACCCAGCCAATATTCCTGCGGGTTCCAGACGTCTGGCAAGGATGTCCTCAGTCAGAGCATGTTCAGTGGACCCGCAGATCCGACCCTGCCACAGGCGGGATAGGGGTATGATGATGATGATATCATTTTATGGTCCTGATGTGGATGGCTCCACAGTAGTACTAACATGGGTGACCACTTGGGAACACTGGGTACTGCAGACTCTGAATTAGGACTCTGCAACCGTGCCAGTTCCATCTCCTGTATAACGCCCAGTATACTACTTAGAGATGACTTCCATGAGTTTCCATTCTTCTCTTGTCTTTTTATCCTTGTTGTTTGTTGGAGTTTATGGTCCCGTCAACTACGAGGTCATTAGAGACCCGTCCACTGTATAGTTCTAATGCATATACTGCACAGACACTACACCAATGCGACGATTATTGGGTATTAGCAGTACCTAGCTTTCCCGAGCGACCACCCATGTCAGTACTAACTGGGCTTGCGTTGCTTAACTTCAGTGACGAACTGGTGTGTCCAACGCAACTCGCCGCCCCTTTTTATCCCTGATTACTATTCTAGGATTTGGGATGGGTCAGGGTATGGATAGGTATACGTGTACCTGTAGGAGTATACGTAGGTATAAAGGCACGTACTCAACGCACCCTAGACATTTCTTTGCTAGCAGGAACGCACCCACTTCTACCTGGTGTTGAACATGTTATCACGTACTTAGATGTAAAGAGCTCTACTGCTGAGCCACCGAGGTGGGTTGATAGGAGGGGTACATACTTCGAAACCCACTGATGTAAGTGGCATATCCCCTCCACTTTTACTGAAATATTTTTTGAATTTACTAATTTTACTAGTACTACTCACACACATATTGTTTTATTCCATATATTTCTTTGCAGCGTGCTGTTAGTGGATTGTATAAAAGATTTTGGGACAGGAAGTTGAAGCCCAATCTTGCTTTCAGTTTGCAAAACAGCATTCATGATTCAGTTCGCAGAATGTACGAAGGAAAAACAGTTTTTGTTGGAGATGGTGCAAGCATCATTGAGGAAATGGATAACGACTGCAGTGTCACTGTGATCAGAACACTTCTCATGAGAGATGATTTGTACCTGGTTACAAGAAAAGATTTTCCTTACAGCAGAATCTTTTATATCAGGTAAGAAATGCTGGTGAGTATCCATCAGTAAAACCAAAATAAATAATTCTAGCAAATGTTTCCAAAATGTCAGAAACAATGTTCTTGTCAACTGCCTCCACCAAAGGCCCATTCACCAACCTGTATCCTTGTAACGGACCTAACCAGCTGTTACTCCTCTCTTTATTCTCAATACCTGCCCACACCACTCTCAGCTTTTCCAGACTGTCCCTCCACTTCCAACGTGCCCCTACTATATGCATGCCTAATTTCATTTGCCCATGACAACACACTCAGAATCATTGGAGAACCCTCCAAAAATCATGATAACTCATTCTTAAGTACAATATGTGTTTAACAGGTTACTGAAAATCAAAGAGGGTGGCTTAATCAGTAGATTAGGGATCAAGTACAGAACCGTGAAACGACCTCCTTGCTCTGTGGAAGAAGGAGACTTATCTCTTGGACTCAGAGAAGTAACTGGCTTGTTTTTCATTCTTTTCCTTGGCATACTAACAGCCTCTGTAGTTACAGGGCTCGAGTACAGAATTTATTCAAGACATGGAAATAGTCATCAGATCGAAAACTAGCCGCAGAAATAGCAGCATTTGTAGCCTATTACACCATCATCATTTCTAATCCTTTTTCTCGTCCGTGGCAGGGTCGGTACCCATTAGTCCTGCTGGCACAGGAAACCCGCAGGAGAATGGTTAGGCGGTACGCTACTTAGCCGGCTGCTCTCCTAATGTCACAACTTCAACTTGACCTAGGCCTAATTTCATTCCAGGGAAAACATTTATCCCGCAGGGGAAGTGTCAGATCTGCGGGTTCCGTTCCTCTACCACTCCTGTCTACCTCCATCCCTCATCGGAATTTAGCCCATCTACGCATACATTTTACTCCATGTAGAAAGGGTTTTTTTAGGGTTCAGACAGCATACACTCTACTGGAGACCACAGCTTCATTTCCCGTGTGATAGAAAATGCACCTCGGCCAGGATTGAACCTACAGTAACCACAATCACTTCTGTTGGACCTGGAAAACCACTGAAGTCAGAAGACTGCCTTAGGTCGGGCAGGCACAGTTATCATGACCAGGACAAGGTGAATGCATTAGATCCTAAAGATGAATTAATTTTTTTTCTTTTTAAAGTAATTTTAACCCACTTCAGTGGCCCAGGGGTAGACCCCCTCCCCTCTCCAGCCCTCTCAACTACTATGTTAGTAATTCCTGGTCCAATACTGGATCGAGATGGTTTAGTTATTTCGGGTGGGAGAAAGGGGAGAAAGAAAGGTCCCGAGTGCATCTTCCGTCAGAGGGGACGTAAAGCCGGTGCTCTACCGTGTGGTATGAACAATCGGCACAATTCCCTGGTGTAGGGGCTCGCTTCCTTATTGAAGTAGTCAGGTTTGTTGTTGTTTGTTGATGTTTTAGGGCCCTTCAACTACAAAGGTCATTAGAGCCCCGTCCACAGCATCGTTCTTATGCAGTGACTGCACAGACACTACACTAATGCGACGATTTTTGGGTATTAGCAGTATCCAGTTTTCCCAAGCGGCCACCCATGTCAGTACTAGCTGGGGTTGCGCTGCTTAACTTCAGTGATCAGACGAAAACTGGTTTGTCCAACGCAATTAGCCGTTCGAAGTCGTTGGGGGATGATATGTGCCCCAACGAACAGTAGGCCGACGACTGCATTAGGTCGGTAGCCGGCTGCGTAAAAATACTACCGTCTGTCCAGTAGGTCGCGGTAAAAGGGTTAGTTAGTAGTGGCTTTCTTTGCTTCTTATACTGTAGTAATTTTAATTCATATACAAATCTCGCTGAAATGTCTGAATATTGGTCTCATTCAGAACAAGGGCACCTAAGGACCTAACTTAAAATTATGCCGTTGTTATTATGTGCATAAAGAAAAACTTCTGTTGTATATTATACTAGTCAATACTGAGGGGAAACAGTAGCAGTTGGACCAATCATAAGCAAATGGTCCGGTTTCGATTTGAATAGAGGTAGTGAATGGGGGCTAGAATGCTGCTTTTCTTCCCAATTTAAGTATGCACAATATTGTAGTAAATGATGTAACGAATGGTCCAATTGGACGAACCCAGGACGTGGTACATGTACCAGTCGAAATTTTACAATTTTATTAGTTATTACTATAAAGTAATAGAGCGATTAAAAATATTCATAAAAATTAGTGCGTTCGTACCTTGCTAGTTGAATATTTAGGTCAAAATATTGCAATTTTTGAAAAAAAAAATGTTTACAATGAAAATGGTGATTATTATTCTGTGCTTTTTCGGCTATTTTTCACTGGCTAATTCTACCTGGTGGTAAGTATGAATTAAAGGATATTTTTTTTTCTTAAATTTTTAACTTTTAACCTTTTCAAGACATACTCGAAGGTAAGCAAATATACAATCATTTTCCCGGATGTTCGCGGTAAGATCTCAGAGATAATTCAAAATGTCATAATCATGGTTGCTTGCAATAAGCCATTAAGCTAAATGTCACAAACTTGACTTTCAAGATATCAGGAGTAGAGGTTCATCACACAGGCGTAACAAGAGCACCTTGGGGCCCTCCGTTTCACATCTGTGACTCCAAAAGGCTAACAAAAAAATAGAGATTTATTTCTAAGGAAAGGGTTAATTGATCAGTATGTATCTAAAAAAAATGGTAGCAAAAAAAAGCAACTCCCTTTTCCCGCATGAGGCAGCAGGGCCTGCTCTAAGGGGGCAATCCGGACATTTGTCCGGGACGTCAAAATTTAGGGGTACCATTTTGGTTGTGTGAGATCAGGGCACGCGAACAGCGCTGCTTCAAGGAGCAATTTGTCTTTTTGTCCGGGGCGACATAAGTGCTAGAGCAGGCGCTGAAGGCAGGGCTGAGCACCCATATCGTTCCTCTGAATGGACGCAAGGGTGATCTATTGAACGATGTTTTTCCGCAGCCGGCTGCCGACCAACTTGAAGAATTAGCTGAGGTTATGAATAAGACGCAAAACGGAGAGCTACACACGGGCAGCTTACCCCATTTTCAAATAGAACAACGAGCAGAAAGTGTTGCGCTGTCCATGTCACAGAGGTAGAAATCTGAGAATCCGGAAACCAGTGGCGTCACTAGGGGGGTGCGGGCCGCACCGGGTGACACCACTCCCACCATGAGAAATGGGGTGACACCAAAGCAGAAGAAGCGGCTTTTTTTCGGGAGAGGGGGTGACACTATGTCATCACCGCACCGGATGACGCCAACCCTAGTGACCCCACTGCCGGAAACCAATCAGGAAAGTCGAGAATTTGTCTTTGAGTCGGGGTCACGTCCTGTAAGAAGAACAAGAAACACTTCAGGAAGAACTTTTTTCGGGCATTAACAAAACGGTATACCTTGGTACTAAAAAGCG
>JAAFCE010007950.1:0-14599 GCA_013389805.1 Trigoniulus corallinus
GATTCTCAACCACTGTGCCGCGAGATTCAGGAAATGTGCCGCCACTGCGAATACACAAACATAAGTGAAGTCTGACAAGTATAGAGTTCAATCGGTTCTACCTTTCTAGTTTCGTCTACAAGTCACCCGCTTGAAGTGTACATAGAGCTAGATTACAAGTAACTTCTAACCCTCTTCCCGCCTATGGCAGGGTCAGGTACCCTCTTGTCCCTCTGAATGGACACAAGGGAGATATATTGGACAGTGTTTTCCCACAGTCGGTTGCCGACCAAAGCTGCAACCCCTATGCTATTTATCGTCTTCTACTGTTCGTTGGGACATTCCACCGTAGCCTGGGGGCGAGCTCCTACACCTGGAATCTTTTGCTTCCTCTACCCGTCCCATAATAGAGGGAATTCTCACACGGGACCTCGGTTTTACTTCTCATCTGAAAGAATGCGCACTGAGGGTTTTTCTCTCGCCCAAAAGAAGCCAACCCACCTTAGTCCAGTATCGAACCAAAAACTACTGACTCATTTACCGAGCATACTACCCGATGCGAGTTTTTGCATAGGGTTAAGTTACAGCACAACTATGTGTGTGCCCCGAAATGTGTCGTTGTTAGTGTGCCGCCAAATTTTTAAATTATTAAAAGCGTACCGTGACAAAAAAAAGGTTGAGAATCGCTGATCTATAAGGATGGACCTTTCTTTTACCGTTATTAATCCTGCCACTAATTCAGAAATGTATAAAAATTTCGAAATTTTATTAACACTGTATAGTCTTATTAATGCCATTTCAGACTGTTACTCTATAACGTGGAATAAAACGGACGGCATCAAGCATTTCGGCAGCCAAGTCCTGCAGCCATCAGTTTCATGGGCTCACGGGCAAATAAATCATCACTTGATACCAACATCCAAGCAAAACCAGTGCTTATATTTAGTTCATTACCACACCATTCTGCAGAGTATCACAGATCTGATTCGTGCATGGAATCTCCAAAATGCTATATTTTTTATCGATCGTACTGCAGGTGCGTTAATTGCATACTGTCCAATATATCACCCTTGTGTCCATTCAAAGGGACCCGACCCTGCCATAGGCGAGAAAAGGGCTAGGAGTTGCTTGGGGTCTTTTCCAGGGATCACTTGGATGATTAACCTCCTTGTTACAGCATTTGATTGGTTTACGAACTCCAGCTGTCTACTGAACCTACTCCCTTGACATTTTCATTTGCTTTCAGGAATTAATGAAGTTGACTTCAGACGTTTCCTGTCTGTGAAACTGCCATTACAAGACGTTGCAGTTGTAATGCTTGAAGCCAGAACAGATTACCAACAAACATTTAGTAAGATCTCCACAGATTTTAACAACTACGTCGCAGTTTGTAATCATTATGTATTGAAGAAACTAATTCAGTTTGTAAGTTGTTGTTTCAATTTCTGTATTTTGCCATTCTTCACAGTCAGTCTTTAGCTGAGGCAAACATTTGAAAAGACCTAAACCCCAATTATAATGATGTACGCGCCTGAAATATGTGATTAGAATCAGTGACCCTTAGGGCCAGTGCACATTGGCGATTAAATAATCAAACTAGATTAAATAGCTAGAGTCTCGGTGACTAAGTAATCTAGGCCCTAGCCGCCTGAAAGTTACCCTCTACTCTACCAAGCACCCACTGGCAACTAAATAGTTGCTTTTTGGCAATTTTCTAAATTTTCTAAATTTGAAAAGATGGCCAAACAAATTTTTAAATACTTATAATCAATGAGCTACTAACATAATTTTCAAGATGTTTATTTATACCTATTACAGTCACACTACCTCGAAAATACCAAAAAGTTGCATTCTTGGATGTTTATTGTGGATACCTTCTACGGGACAGATCTATCAAATGTTATTTCTCGTTCATTCCAGTCCACAGTGTTTGTGCCCATCCGGCAGGAAATACGGTAGGCAGCCTTGAATTTTTTACTCATGATTGTATCACAGATGCTCTTAGATACTGACCACTAACAGGCAAAACGAACATTCCTGGCAAACATTTGTTGAGGTTTGACAGACATGTATCCCAACTCTACTGAGTATAGGGCCTACCAACGCTACTAGGCAACCACCTGTACTTTGAGCCCCACAAGATGGGCCAGTGACATGTGTGACAACGTATCTCTCCTATAATCGCTTTTGTTTAACAGTCTTCAAAGAACTTCTGTTATCCCGCTAAGGGCGCATTGAAGCTATGGGTCATGGAAATTGCTAGGATTTTCAATTCTTGAACCGCACTGTAGCACGCTGCCAAGTGATGCTATACGTGGTGCTTAGAGCACAGAACAACCATAGTTAAAATATATATATTTAATTGATCTAATTAATTATTTTAATTTTTTTTTATACGTAGGAGGTGTAATTGGTTTAATAACGAGGTATGTACATTTAATATTTTCAATACGAATATACCTATAGAGGTATCAAGCTTATAAGCCATTCCCTGGGAGTGAGTAATGGAATGTCGCCTTCGGGATCGAACCAGTGTCAGGGGAAATCAATTTGGGTTCATGCCAAGTAGGTCCACAATGGTACCAATTTTCATTCTCAGGCAGACGACAGAAAAGCATAGGGCCTCAAAGAAAGATTTGGAAAAGGCTTATGACAGTGTTCCAAGGCAGGTAGTTTGGGAGGTACTACACAAAAAAGGGGTAGAAGAAGGGATTATTAGGATAGTGCAGTGTATGTATGAGGGTTCGATTGCCAGGGTAAAGACTCCTTCAGGAAATACTGGAGGCTTCCCAGTGGAGGTTGAAGTAGGCCTACACCAAGGTTCAACACTAAGTCCATACCTTTTCATTCCGGCTATGGACTAACTGCTGAGGTGAATAGAAGAATTAGCCCCTCAGTGCATGTTATTTGCAAACGACAAATGACTCCAGAGATCAAGCAGAGAAAGGCCTAAACGATATTATAGCAGCAATAGAAAAGGGAAGACTAAAGATAAACATGAAGAAGACAGAGTATTTAACTTTCAATTAGGAAGGACAGGAAAATAATGATCATGTACTCTCTGGGGCGAGCTGGTGACAAAGGTGCAAGAGGTAAAGTAGGCCTACTTAGGATCAGTGTTCCAGAACAATAGGGAGATAGATCCGGATGAAGCAATGGGGGATGGTTGTAGTGGAGACAGGTAAGCAGAGCCCTGTGTGATAGGAAGGTCCCAATCAAGTTGAAAGGAAAGTTTTACAAGGTAATGGTTAGGCGAGTGTTGGGCAGTGAGGAAGAGCCACATAAATAGAATGCAAGTAGCTGAGATGCAAAAGCTGTTGTATATGAGTGGGGGGGGGTTTAGACGGAGAGTAGATTGAAGTGGTATGGACACGTAATGCGAAGAGAGGAAGAGGAGCTCGTTAGGTCCATTACAGGAATGCAAGTGGTTGAAAGCACCCGGGGTAGGGGGAGACGAAAGCAGACGTGGGAGCAGGTTGTCCGTAAGGATATGGTAGTGTGTGGGGTGGATGGGGACCTGGTGGGAGATAGGCGGGAGTGGAGGGCTAGAACCCGCAGACCCGACACTGCCACAGGAAGGATAAGGGTGTAATCATGATGATGATGTTGAGATACGTGCTCAAAAATACGGAAAGTGAATGAAATGTGTATACCAAGAACTCAAGTAGTTTTACGTGACTGTTTGCTGACCGAAGGTCTCAGCCCTTTAACTTCCTCTTATCATCATACCGCGCTTTTCCTGGTTTGCCGTCGTTGTCCACGGGCCAACATGCTGTCATTAATAAGTCACTAATAACATACTGTACCTATAATAAGGATAAAAAGAAAGCCCGTTTAGTAACTCCATTATGTATACTTATAAAAAAGCTATTTATGGATCGTAGTTTAATCGTTTTGGGATGACTTCTACTCCTCTGAACCTGAAAGGTTAAATTTATGCTATATTATGGAAATTGTTCCTCATACATTTCAAGGCCAAATTGTTTACGACCTCATACCTATTTCATAAGCAGATGCCCGTTTAATTGCACTTTATTTCATATCATTAAAAGTAGTTAACGTTAATTCAACTATTGCTAAATATTGCAGTATTCCGGACTTCTGGCGATGTCTCAAGTGGTTAACATTTACGATGCATTCTACAGTCCAACTGCTAACAGGATACAATTTATAAGAACTGCAACCTGGAATATTCACAGTGGCCTCTTCATGCTGGAAATCCTGGACGAAGCAGATAATATTAAAAAGCTTCAGCAGCAACAAATACGATTAGGCGGATTTGTTGTAAATATTACAGAAGAAACTCCATTATCCAGGTTAAATGGGACTGGTTTGAATCCGTAAATCAGAGTAAGATCTAGGCCAGTACTGATCTTGGCCATGTTAAACTTTACTTAAAGGCTGCTCTGCGTTTCTTAGCCGCTAAAGCAGTAATAGTTTGCAAGCACAACCTCCAAGTGCTGAAAACTGGCACCACGAAATAGTAGTGGTAGACAGGGCCTGCTCTAGTATTTATGCCGCCCAAGGGCGGATCCAGAGGCCGGCTCGGGGGAAGGATTATGATTCTGAAGCAAATTGCAAGTTTCAGCCAGTCCGAATTCCCAAAGTAGCCAGGCCTTCGGTCCGGCCACAGGGGGGCCGTGGATCCGCCACTGATGCCGCCCCGGACAAAAAGACAAATTACCACCCCAGTCAAAAAGAACCTTCTGCCCACCCCTCAGTGATCGAGTAAAAAGAAAAGTGACAATTTTCTGAAACTTCGTCGTTGTATATTACCGGCCCGTGCCCCAAAATACCGGGATACAGAGCATATTGAAAGCATATCGAAACGCGGCCTTTTAGATTTACCGCCCCGGATAAATGTCTGGGTTGCCTGTTTCTCAAGTGAGCTTTGTTTTAAATCACGTACTTGAAGGACCCCCAAAACAACCTACGCTTGAGGTTCCTTATTCTAAATGTTAATCGTTTCTTTGAAAATTAATATTGTAGTTACTACATTAACGGAAAAAACGGAAGGCCCCAATTAGCGCTTGTTGCACCTGTAGAATCGTTTCTTAAAATTTTGGGCTTTCTTAATCAATCCAGATAATCGAGTTTCTAATGCCTTTATTTTCACCTTCATATCTAAATTTTTCCTATGTGACGGATTCAGACACTGGTTCTTACACGACATGACTGTAACCGGAACCCCATTACATTTATATTACTAATTGCAGATATTTTCTTTGTAGCACTTGCCATATGCCACTGTTGAGAATCAAGGAAACACTACGTTATTTCGTGGATATATGGTGGATATCTTAGATATCCTCATGGAATATTTTAACACTAGGTAAGTCAATAATTCTGGCGTTGTACCAAAGAATTGTACTTCCAAAGCGCACCACAGTATGTATTTCCATAATTTGGTCATGGAAATGCAGGGGTGGATACAAAAGACAAAATCGGCCCGGGCTAAAGGGTTTTACCGGCCTTAAAAGCATCACCCAGAACTTGTGAACTATCCTCTCCCAATGTGTGTTTGCAGAGCTCGTAAAGTCAAGAATTTATATGCTGCGCAAAAGTGTAAAATAACAGTTGCAGTAGTGTGAAAAGTACGAAGCCAAACAAGCCCATTTAGCAGTCGTCCGGACAACCGGTCCTTCAGGGCGCCGCCTGATCGCCCGACTGGTGTATCCGCCCCTGCTCCTATGTCAGGGTCTAGTTCATGCATTGGGATAAAATTTATATAGCTTTTTTAATACCTCAATCATAACCATTTTGTTTGTTACCGCCTTAAAAACGCTCAAGGTTGGGTGCAATGGGTCGCCCAATTTCCCTAAACAGAAAAGTGATGATCTCTAGGAGTGCCACCTTTAAAATTTATTTTTGGGGATGTGCATACAGTGCCTTTAGTTAAAACTGAATTAGTACTACGTCTACAAAGGACCTTTCGTATTTGGCAATAAAGAAAAGGCCCAGGTTAAGGGTTCACGATGAAGTTAAACTGACCACACGTATATGCGCATATGCCTACTATGAAATTTCCTGCGTGGATTCCCGAAGCAGAAAATATAAGCCATCTGTATCCTTCGGTGACCATTAGATGTGACTGAAAGAATTATGTGAATCTTTGAGTTCCTGATGACTGCCGGGGGAGCAGCGGTATTGTGTTGGACACATCAGTTCTCGTCTAATCGATGAAGTTAAGCAACGCAACCCCAGATTGTTGGAGCATAGGTTACCGCTTGGGGACACTGGGTGCTGTTAATACCCAAATCTCCCTTATGAATATCAACCCCTATTATAGGCGAAAAACAGGCTAATAAGTATAAGCTGTTCATTGTCAAAGAAACTAAGTTGGTTTATCTTAAATATAGATATACTATCAAACAATTGCCACAGCTTTGGGGAATCGCTATCAACGGCAGTTATACCGGCCTTCTGTTAAAACTGTTCTTGAAGGTAAGATCCCAATCATCCCTCACGATAGGCTCACAGTTGGTCAGCGCCCTTCATCTGGAAAACCGTATAAGCCCAACCGAATAAGCCCAACCATATAACATCGATGCCAATCACTTTTTTTTCACTCTTTTCCCGCTTTATCTTTCTGGCTCTTTCCTGCAAGGGTTCTGTCTGCAGACTCATGCTTGTCGGCTCTTCTAAACTTCGGATCAAGGGTAAATTAAAGCAGGGGGGGGGGCGGATCAGGGGAGAGCACTTCATCAAAAGTGCGCCCCAAATATTTTTAAATCTTCCGAATCCCTTAGTATAAATCTAGCTAGCAATTACAATAGATCCTCTACTGCCCCTTAGACAATGTCCTATTTTCAGTGGCTTAGCCAACTGCAGATTGGACTGGCAGTTTAGAAACTGGGAACAAAAACAACTCCAACTCCTAACCCTTTTCCCGCCTATGGCAGGGTCGGGTACCCATTTGTCCCTCTGAATGGACACAGGGTGATATATTGGACATAGTTTTTTCTGCAGCCGGTTGCCGGCCAAAGCTGCACCCCTACGCTTATTTATCGTCGGTCTAGTGTTCGTTGGGGAATGCTACCGACGCCAGGGGCGAGCTCCTACCCCTGGAAATTTTGCCTCAACTACCCGTTGCGTAGTAGAGAGGATTCTTTTACGTGCAAGCACCATCGTACACCCACACGGGACCTCGGTTTTACTTCTCATCCGAAAGAAGGCACACTCGCGGCTTCTCTCTCGCCCGAAAGAAGCCGACCCACCATGGTCCAGTATCGAACCTAGAACTACTGGCGTAGTTGCCGAGTGAGCTAACCAGTACGCCACCACGGCGGGTAGTTTAGAAACTGGGAACAGCAAATGCAAAAATCCCTCATCAGTTGCAAAGTTGTATCATGCATCCCATTGAGGCACTGAGGGGGGATCAATTACTGCGTTACTCCCCCTGGATCCGCCCCTAGTTTAAAGTTGAAGTGAAGCCTGTAGGCGCACTTTTCTTAGATCAAGTGTGTTAAAGTCATAAAGTAAAAAATAATATACAGTATACAGGATTTGCCTTCTCGTCATTAATCTAATATTTCTTGAAATTCAGGATGTAAATTTCTATCATCAAAGTTCAAGGACCGTTTAAAGAATCGTTTATCTAACACAAATATTATATCCACAAGGGAATTTTAGCAACTCGTAACTGATTAAGACACCTAAGTTTCAATAAATTGCTCAAGTTATTATTAAAATCGAGTGGCATTTCCTCGTGAAGGCTGTGGAAAGCAAATATTTCTTTCACACCAAGTTTCTAATTGCACTGTCATCACTCACTGTGTGGCCACATCTCTAGAATTTTTCTGGGAAGCTCAATTTTATCCTTTTAATTTTTACTATATTGCAACAACAAATCTTCCTCCCTCTTTGTGTATCTGTGAACTTCAAGAGCACTTAATCGTTGCCTGATTACAAGAGGTGACATCAGGTTACTGTATACTATAACTGACTTTCTCCTACTCCTCTTTGACGTTTATGTGGCCCGCTTCGTCTTTTGATCTTTCGTTCAGTCAAATGTAAAAGCCGTGTTAACCATCGTGGTTATGCAATGTCCCTCCCTCGTCCACAAGGCTCAGGACACTCTTCGGGATATATGTGGACTCTGACTTTAAATTATCATCATAATTACTCCACTTATCCACCATTCTCTATGCAAGTGGCCGAAATGTGAATGCTGGGCTTCATGGGTGGGGTGTCCCAGCCGACAAAATCCGAAATGATTATGTTAGAAGTAGCCTGAGGGTGGGAGACATCGCGGAAAAAAAGATGAGATGAGAAGAGAAGGGGAGGAGGAACTTATTAGGGCCATCATGAGACTGCAGGTGATTGGGGGGGCACCAAGGGGAGGGGAAGACCAAAGCGGACGTGGGAACAAGTGGTACAAAAGGACTTGGTTGTGTGCGGGGTGGATGGGGGCCTGGTTGGGGATAAGCGAGGATGAAGGATTGGACCCACACAACCGACCCAGCCACGAGCTGGAGAAGGGTGAGATGATGATTCCACCATTCTCTGACCGTCCCACACAGCGCAGTTTATGCCTTTCTGGATCTGACTTTAAATGAATTTTGAATGATGTAACAATGGTCCTGAGAACTTTAGGAGTTTGCAAAACTGTAGAGCACTAAATTTGATTTTTTTTAAAATAATTTTAGGAAGTTGACGTAGCAATCAATGGATTCTCTAAAATAATTGGTCGCCTGCCAGCTATAACGTACCTGGCACCAATGTCCAAAATTGACATATCCATAGCTTACAAAACACCACCATCATTTGTGTCTCCAGCGTCCTACGTCTATCCATTTGACACCACAGTGTGGACCTTGCTATTCAGCAGTGCAACAATCATGATAATTCTACTGGCCATTGTTATGTGGTATAGTCCAAACTGGAAGATTTGGGATTTTCCGTCAGTGACGATTCACAAAAGTTGTTTTCGTATTCTTACTGGAACATTCTTTGACGAAGGTAATTTAAACCTACAAGGAAAGTCAAACGTTGCATAATCTTCAAAAGAAAGTGTTTCAAGAGTCCCAGATGAGAGAAGGGGCAGATGTAGTGTACTATTTCATGAGAGGGAATATGAACTCTTAATTGAGGAAACTGACACCATGATGAGAGAGTGAGGGAGGCAGGGAGAGAGAGAGAGAGAGAGGGCAAACAATCCTTTCCTTGTGAAAATGTCATGTCAATGGTTCTTTAGTGACGTCCCAAGACCCACACGGAGTCTGCGAGCTCTGGCTGTCCATTCTCTTCTATCCCCAAGGCATATCCCAGCAAAGCACACAAACATGCTAACTTCCAGATTTTCTTTTCAGTTCTGGAGGAAGCCCCAGGACCTGCTGCTAAAGTCATATATGGAACCATGCTGATATTAGTAATGGGAAGTTTTATCTTCTACACCTCGGTCTTTACCTCATTTTTGGCACATAAGAATTTGAAGTTGCCATTTAACACTTTGGATGACGTTGTCGAAGACAATGAATATCGTTGTGTTGTGATTAAAAACACAATATATGAAGATATGCCAGCTGTAAGTAGATGCACCTCTGTAAGATCAAAGACCAGTGTCTTATTACCCTGTGTCCAAACCCGAATATCCACCAAAGAAGCAAGTGACACAGAATTGCAAACGTTCACTAAAGTTGTCAACACTGTTGCTCAAGTCGCTGCACATCCTGCGAACATAACTGAGGCTCAAAAACAGCAACCCTGACAAACATTTTCAAACTGACGCACTGATAAACATTTAGAGTGTCTTTTAGAGACGTTACTCAATAAGATGCTCGCAAACATTTCACGCATGAATTTGTATTGAACATTGCCTTCACGTAAGTCACAAATTTAAAAAAAAAATAAGACTTTCGCCCGACAATCCCTCCCCTCCATTTCCCTTCAGGTCGCGTTTTGTAATACAGTCCTCTCCAATGTATGAAAACGTCGATAAAGACAGTATTTCTTTAAAGTTGTGAACTTTGAACCATCGGGATCCCCAAGGTCGCTGGCATATTTAAAATGTACTCATAAAGGATCATTTTATCGAGGAGTAGGCCGGCATTCCCCCCCCCCGCCCCCACAGACAACCCAGCCAATATTCCTGCGGGTTCCAGACGTCTGGCAAGGATGTCCTCAGTCAGAGCATGTTCAGTGGACCCGCAGATCCGACCCTGCCACAGGCGGGATAGGGGTATGATGATGATGATATCATTTTATGGTCCTGATGTGGATGGCTCCACAGTAGTACTAACATGGGTGACCACTTGGGAACACTGGGTACTGCAGACTCTGAATTAGGACTCTGCAACCGTGCCAGTTCCATCTCCTGTATAACGCCCAGTATACTACTTAGAGATGACTTCCATGAGTTTCCATTCTTCTCTTGTCTTTTTATCCTTGTTGTTTGTTGGAGTTTATGGTCCCGTCAACTACGAGGTCATTAGAGACCCGTCCACTGTATAGTTCTAATGCATATACTGCACAGACACTACACCAATGCGACGATTATTGGGTATTAGCAGTACCTAGCTTTCCCGAGCGACCACCCATGTCAGTACTAACTGGGCTTGCGTTGCTTAACTTCAGTGACGAACTGGTGTGTCCAACGCAACTCGCCGCCCCTTTTTATCCCTGATTACTATTCTAGGATTTGGGATGGGTCAGGGTATGGATAGGTATACGTGTACCTGTAGGAGTATACGTAGGTATAAAGGCACGTACTCAACGCACCCTAGACATTTCTTTGCTAGCAGGAACGCACCCACTTCTACCTGGTGTTGAACATGTTATCACGTACTTAGATGTAAAGAGCTCTACTGCTGAGCCACCGAGGTGGGTTGATAGGAGGGGTACATACTTCGAAACCCACTGATGTAAGTGGCATATCCCCTCCACTTTTACTGAAATATTTTTTGAATTTACTAATTTTACTAGTACTACTCACACACATATTGTTTTATTCCATATATTTCTTTGCAGCGTGCTGTTAGTGGATTGTATAAAAGATTTTGGGACAGGAAGTTGAAGCCCAATCTTGCTTTCAGTTTGCAAAACAGCATTCATGATTCAGTTCGCAGAATGTACGAAGGAAAAACAGTTTTTGTTGGAGATGGTGCAAGCATCATTGAGGAAATGGATAACGACTGCAGTGTCACTGTGATCAGAACACTTCTCATGAGAGATGATTTGTACCTGGTTACAAGAAAAGATTTTCCTTACAGCAGAATCTTTTATATCAGGTAAGAAATGCTGGTGAGTATCCATCAGTAAAACCAAAATAAATAATTCTAGCAAATGTTTCCAAAATGTCAGAAACAATGTTCTTGTCAACTGCCTCCACCAAAGGCCCATTCACCAACCTGTATCCTTGTAACGGACCTAACCAGCTGTTACTCCTCTCTTTATTCTCAATACCTGCCCACACCACTCTCAGCTTTTCCAGACTGTCCCTCCACTTCCAACGTGCCCCTACTATATGCATGCCTAATTTCATTTGCCCATGACAACACACTCAGAATCATTGGAGAACCCTCCAAAAATCATGATAACTCATTCTTAAGTACAATATGTGTTTAACAGGTTACTGAAAATCAAAGAGGGTGGCTTAATCAGTAGATTAGGGATCAAGTACAGAACCGTGAAACGACCTCCTTGCTCTGTGGAAGAAGGAGACTTATCTCTTGGACTCAGAGAAGTAACTGGCTTGTTTTTCATTCTTTTCCTTGGCATACTAACAGCCTCTGTAGTTACAGGGCTCGAGTACAGAATTTATTCAAGACATGGAAATAGTCATCAGATCGAAAACTAGCCGCAGAAATAGCAGCATTTGTAGCCTATTACACCATCATCATTTCTAATCCTTTTTCTCGTCCGTGGCAGGGTCGGTACCCATTAGTCCTGCTGGCACAGGAAACCCGCAGGAGAATGGTTAGGCGGTACGCTACTTAGCCGGCTGCTCTCCTAATGTCACAACTTCAACTTGACCTAGGCCTAATTTCATTCCAGGGAAAACATTTATCCCGCAGGGGAAGTGTCAGATCTGCGGGTTCCGTTCCTCTACCACTCCTGTCTACCTCCATCCCTCATCGGAATTTAGCCCATCTACGCATACATTTTACTCCATGTAGAAAGGGTTTTTTTAGGGTTCAGACAGCATACACTCTACTGGAGACCACAGCTTCATTTCCCGTGTGATAGAAAATGCACCTCGGCCAGGATTGAACCTACAGTAACCACAATCACTTCTGTTGGACCTGGAAAACCACTGAAGTCAGAAGACTGCCTTAGGTCGGGCAGGCACAGTTATCATGACCAGGACAAGGTGAATGCATTAGATCCTAAAGATGAATTAATTTTTTTTCTTTTTAAAGTAATTTTAACCCACTTCAGTGGCCCAGGGGTAGACCCCCTCCCCTCTCCAGCCCTCTCAACTACTATGTTAGTAATTCCTGGTCCAATACTGGATCGAGATGGTTTAGTTATTTCGGGTGGGAGAAAGGGGAGAAAGAAAGGTCCCGAGTGCATCTTCCGTCAGAGGGGACGTAAAGCCGGTGCTCTACCGTGTGGTATGAACAATCGGCACAATTCCCTGGTGTAGGGGCTCGCTTCCTTATTGAAGTAGTCAGGTTTGTTGTTGTTTGTTGATGTTTTAGGGCCCTTCAACTACAAAGGTCATTAGAGCCCCGTCCACAGCATCGTTCTTATGCAGTGACTGCACAGACACTACACTAATGCGACGATTTTTGGGTATTAGCAGTACCCGGTTTTCCCAAGCGGCCACCCATGTCCGTACTAGCTGGGGTTGCGCTGCTTAACTTCAGTGATCAGACGAAAACTGGTTTGTCCAACGCAATTAGCCGCTCGAAGTCGTTGGAGGATGATATGTGCCCCAACGAACAGTAGGCCGACGACTGCATTAGGTCGGCAGCCGGCTGCGTAAAAATACTACCGTCTGTCCAGTAGGTCGCGGTAAAAGGGTTAGTTAGTAGTGGCTTTCTTTGCTTCTTATACTGTAGTAATTTTAATTCATATACAAATCTCGCTGAAATGTCTGAATATTGGTCTCATTCAGAACAAGGGCACCTAAGGACCTAACTTGAAATTATGTCGTTGTTATTATTATGTGCATAAAGAAAAACTTCTGTTGTATATTATACTAGTCAATACTGAGGGGAAACAGTAGCAGTTGGACCAATCATAAGCAAATGGTCCGGTTTCGATTTGAATAGAGGTAGTGAATGGGGGCTAGAATGCTGCTTTTCTTCCCAATTTAAGTATGCACAATATTGTAGTAAATGATGTAACGAATGGTCCAATTGGACGAACCCAGGACGTGGTACATGTACCAGTCGAAATTTTACAATTTTATTAGTTATTACTATAAAGTAATAGAGCGATTAAAAATATTCATAAAAATTAGTGCGTTCGTACCTTGCTAGTTGAATATTTAGGTCAAAATATTGCAATTTTTGAAAAAAAAAAATGTTTACAATGAAAATGGTGATTATTATTCTGTGCTTTTTCGGCTATTTTTCACTGGCTAATTCTACCTGGTGGTAAGTATGAATTAAAGGATATTTTTTTTCTTAAATTTTTAACTTTTAACCTTTTCAAGACATACTCGAAGGTAAGCAAATATACAATCATTTTCCCGGATGTTCGCGGTAAGATCTCAGAGATAATTCAAAATGTCATAATCATGGTTGCTTGCAATAAGCCATTAAGCTAAATGTCACAAACTTGACTTTCAAGATATCAGGAGTAGAGGTTCATCACACAGGCGTAACAAGAGCACCTTGGGGCCCTCCGTTTCACATCTGTGACTCCAAAAGGCTAACAAAAAAATAGAGACTTATTTCTAAGGAAAGGGTTAATTGATCAGTATGTATCTAAAAAAAAAAATGGTCGCAAAATAAAAGCAACTCCCTTTTCCCGCATGAGGCAGCAGGGCCCGCTCTAAGGGGGCAACCCGGACATTTGTCCGGGACGCCAAAATTTAGGGGTACCATTTTGGTTGTGTGAGATCAGAGCACGCGAACAGCGCTGCTTCAAGGGGCGGCAATTTGTCTTTTTGTCCGGGGCGACATAAGTGCTAGAGCAGGCGCTGAAGGCAGGGCTGAGCACCCATATCGTTCCTCTGAATGGACGCAAGGGTGATCTATTGAACGATGTTTTTCCGCAGCCGGCTGCCGACCAACTTGAAGAATGAGCTGAGGTTATGAATAAGACGCAAAACGGAGAGCTACACACGGGCAGCTTACCCCATTTTCAAATAGAACAACGAGCAGAAAGTGTTGCGCTGTCCATGTCACAGAGGTAGAAATCTGAGAATCCGGAAACCAGTGGCGTCACTAGGGGGGTGCGGGCCGCACCGGGTGACACCACTCCCACCATGAGAAATGGGGTGACACCAAAGCAGAAGAAGCGGCTTTTTTTCGGGAGAGGGGGTGACACTATGGCATCACCGCACCGGATGACGCCAACCCTAGTGACCCCACTGCCGGAAACCAATCAGGAAAGTCGAGAATTTGTCTTTGAGTCGGGGTCACGTCCTGTAAGAAGAACAAGAAACACTTCAGGAAGAACTTTTTTCGGGCATTAACAAAACGGTATACCTTGGTACTAAAAAGCG
>JAAFCE010007960.1:0-11013 GCA_013389805.1 Trigoniulus corallinus
ATTTATTGAAGATAAAAGGACCTAACAAATCTGAAATTAAGTAAACCTAAATTTGTTCTTTCTAAACGCTATCATTTAGCTAAAAACATTCATTCCTAATATGCATGCTCAAAACACAATCACTTTTTAATACAGGAAAACCCTAAATAAAATCAATGGAGTATTCTTATCTGTCTGCTGGTACAGTCAGTTCCAGGATCGTCCTCTTGAATCTTTCTTCCTACAGTAGATGTTCAGGGTTGGCATAGGTAGTCTTCTTCAGAATCTTCTGGAGTGGCATCTTCCTGACATTTGATCTTCTGTTTGCCAGCATCTCCTCTTGCAAACGTTCCTCTTTCTCCCTTTTTCTGTCTGTCCCCGTCTTCCTTCCTATCCTACGTTTTTATAGTTCTTGTCTTCCTCTTCCATTGGCTTCAGGGAGGGAGTTTTTTATTTTGGGTGGTTTGCAGATGTTTTCTGTGAAAAGGTTTTTCAACTCCCCTCAAATTGATGGTTATCAGGATGGTCATTTATCTTGGGTGATAGAATAATATTATATAATTTTCAAAGAATATAAGGGTTGGGTTTTGTATAGAATGGGGCACTTAATGGGGATACTTAAAATGGGGCAGATGGTTTCTAGGAATTCCCCTTAATTGATTGTTATCAGAGTGGCCATTTATCTTGGATGAGAATGTGAAAAACCATAATTCTTCTTTGATTTTTATAGACTAGGAGTCGTCTGGACAATAATTCTTAATTTAGAGGGCTATTATGGGCTTGACGTTTGAGTTAATTTAATAATCTTCACAGCTTGAGGTGATTTTTAAATTGGGGTAAGTTATGGAGTGTGGGGGGGTAGGCAGTTGATTTATCTGGGGAAGCCAGGGGGGAAGCCACAGGGGGTACCTGACAGTTTGAGTGGGGTTGAGGGGTATACTGGGGGAAGTTGCAGGGGGTCGTTGACGATTTTCAAGGGGGTTGAGGGGGATGTGGAGGAAGTCACAGGGGGTAGTTGACACATGCAAATCACACAGCTGAGAGCACCTTGCTATGAAATATCAGGATGAGCTTAGTTAGTGTTAATATAGGTTTAATCTGCTTGAAAAGGAAGAAAAGAGAATTGAGTTTGGCAGGGAGTACGTTGTGGTAGGGGAGACAGCTGATTGCTGGGTCAAACGTTACTCCCAAAATTTGTAATGTCCACCTAAAGCTCTCATGCATGCCGGCTAGTCTAGAATTTGTAAACAACATACTCTTTGTTTTGCTATCATTCGTTTGCATACTTTTGGACTTGTACCTCGAGACATGTGGGTCAAAAGGGGTTCAGCAATTCAAGGGCTGCGGTAAGACAGGAGGGAGAAACTTCATACCCACGAAAGATGTCATCAGCAAATGACCAGTGCTGCCAGTTGCCAATTAGGGCAGAAAGTGGAACAGCAGCAAGGTTGAACAAAATCGGCTCAAGGACAGAGCTCTGGGGAACGCCTCTAGTAAGTGGCACAGAAATGTTAGGTAACCTAGTACATGCAATTCTATGCTGAAGAAATGGGGGGGGTTAGATGGAATACATAAGGGTTTCGTATGGCATTTTTTAAGCAATAGATTAAATGCTGATGGTCAAAGGAATTGAATGCTTTTGACACTTTGCTACTGGAATGTTTGTTTGTTTGTTTGTTGGTGTTTAAGGTCCCATCAACTATGAGGTCATTAGAGACCCGTCCACTGCATACTTCTACTGCATAGACTGCACAGACACTACACCAATGCGACGATTATTGGGTATTAGCAGTACCCAGCTTTCCCGAGCGACCATCCATGTCAGTACTAACTGGGCTTGCGTTGCTTAACTTCAGTGATCAGAAGAGAACTGGTGTGTCCAACGCAACTCGCCGCTCCCTGCTGCTGGAAAAAGAGCAACTCATCATCCAGACATTATACACATGACACAATAACTTTATACTTTCTAAATCAAGATGCTTAATGAGGTGTGTAGGGAAACCATCAGAATGACCAGATTTGGATTGAGACAACCTGCTAATGTATAAGGTGAGCTGAGGTACAGTATATCACGACTGGGAAGAAGAGAAACTGTCGTGGGCAAACAAGTGTAAGCTACAGGAGAGGTAGTGAGTAAGCCTAGTGAATTAGCCAATAAGGCGAGTATACCCGATAAACACTTGTAAGGCGAGTGTACCCAATACAACCTCCATATGGAGGTCCACCTACAGATGAGAGCCCACAGCTTATGGGTTGACATATTAGATTTAACATCAGCCATTTTTGCAGCCTTCACTGCTCGTTTAAAGTTATGCAATGCTCTAGAAAACTCAAGATAGAAATTTGGAATTTTATTGACTTTCCATAAATAGCGATACCTAGAGCAAGTATCATGGAGTATTGACAAATCTTTGTTCCACCAGTGCTTTGCGAAACTGATTTAGCCAGAGGATCTAATAGGACAGGAGTCTAGGAAAAGGTTCTGCAGGTATTCAGAAATGCATGTACAAGAACCTCTGGAACAACACACTCTATAAAAGCAGGTTGGGTGAGGTGATGAATATATTGGTTTAAAAGTTCTGGATTCAATAGGGTATAATCAGGTTGATGATTAGGTCAAGGAAAACATGAATCAGCATGCCTAGAACTAGTAGACAAATCATAGGTATTTTAAATCATATCTAGAATATGAGCTAAAAGATTTTTATACCAATGCAAATACCAAGAGGGCATAAAACTACCTGTCCCCAATAAAACTATAAGGAATAATCCTTTTCCAGAAAGGGCTAATAATGCATTTGGGAGATGGTGGGATGTAAATAGTGAGATGTTTTATAAAGGGGCCCATAAAATAGTCAAAGTGTTTATGAAGAATGCTTACAAGAATTTTCATAGAGCATTTTGGGAGATAGGCTTAAGAAAAGTCCAAAGAGAATCTGGGGGTATCTAAAGAGTAGCAAAGAGGGTTTTAGGGATACAGTGGCTAAGGTTAGGTCAGGAAATATAGTTAAGGATGGTCTTATGATTTCAATGACCCATGCTTGACTTTGTAATTTCGCTTGTCTGTATTAGATGAATCTATTGTTTGAAAATGTATTGCCTTTAAATTCATCAGTGAGCTGTGTTCTTTAATGTATCAGTTTGTGCTTTCATTAGCATGTAATAAATAATAATAATAATTTGCAAAAAACTTTGCAAGCAGTAGAAATAACTTCTAGCCAGTATTTGATAGTGATTTGCCAGGGTGGGAATTGAGGAACTACTGAGTAAATCAGTGGTTCATAAGGCTGCAGGCCCTGATGGCATCTCTCTATTTATTTTGCAGCGACTTTCTGGGGTTATTAGCTATTACTTGGTTGAAATATATAAAAAGGCATTAGACATGGGCATTGTTCAATCATCATGGAAACTGACTATTGTGGTACCGATATTCAAGTTGAGGGACACAGTGGACCCTAAGTGCTACAGACCAGTTTCATTAACGAGTGCCGTATCTAAGATTTTTGAACATAACTTATTCTTTTCTATAGTGGGAAATCTGGAAAAGAATGGCATCCTTAGTAATAACCAGCATGGGTTTAGGAAAGTTAAGTCATTTGACACCCAAGTGGCTTGCTTGATGGATTATATTCCAAAGACTTTAAATAACAGAAAGTAGATTGATGTTATACTCTTGGACTTTTAACAAGGCTTTGACATGGTACCCCATGATAAGTTGGTTTCAGAAATGTCCAGCTTAGAGATACATTGTAAGATTACTCAAAGTATATACCATCAACTGGGGTGACTTTCCCAACTTTTCGTTGACTTTCCCAACTTTCCCAACTATTTTTTTTATTTACTATACCAGACGATTCATACAATTTATCAATTATTTTTTAAACTTGTATTTCATCAACTTTTTTTGAGGACAAATAAAACAGTGAGTGTGCAATGTCACCTGCCACATTGGGATGCAACTGCCCAATAAAGGAAATCTAAAGTAATCAACTGTTAAATGGGTCACATAAATAGAAAGAAAAACATTAAACACTTTTTTTCATTTTATATGAAACTTAAATGGATGATCAGCAGAAAAATGTTAAAATAAAGTAATTTGATAATGGAACTTATAATTTCTTTTTAGTTATAACTGGAAAAAGAGAGTTCAAAGTAAAGCCTTTGAATATTGATAGGTGAAAATGGCATTGGTAATTACTAAAGCCATAGATTGCAAAATTGTTATATTGTGGTATCAGTTAATTATAAAATAGAATTAATCTTGATGTTCTACTAAAAATGCATCAATGTAATTGAGAAGATCTAATTACTATAGATATACTTGGATCCAAGCTTAGAATTTTATACTAACTTGAATTATTTTTATCCATATCTTGAATTATCAGATAATTTGAATTAGTTAATAAACTAGAATTGTATGCTTAATCATTTGTATTCTTGTCATATCCCAAAAAGTAGACGGACAAGATTGCTTTGATATTATTGTGCACTGTGGAGAAGAAGGAGATTAGACTTTATGCAAATAAAAGTAATCATTGTTTTCCTCAATAACCTGATATTATAAACATTAATTTTAAAGGGTGGGATAAACATTAATATAACGACAGGGCAACCGTCTTTCAAATTTATCTTGTTACTATAATCGGGTACAACCCCGCAACCAACCTCTAGATAATTATCGTTATTTTTGGGAATTGTATAATTGATACAATTCAGGGAAACCACACCAACCTGCCGATAACAAAATGGCACAGTCGATGGGATGCTAAGATTTTAAGATGCTAGGATTTGAGATGCTAAGATGCTAAACATTTTTATTTTTTATGTGAATAAAGAATAAAAGGAACAATTGTTGTTATACTTCACCATAATTAATTGCGTTGCACTCAGTAGATTCATAATTGTATGTACCGTCAGAAAAAACTGCAGAATTCCCAATAACCGAGGAATCCCTTAAGAGTAAATTGATAGGTTTTTACACTTAAATTCAATAATACGCTCAATTCACCTACCTTAGATTGGTAACATTGATCAATCTCGTAGTTGGAATTGAGGATATGTTGTATTTGTCACTCTAACTAGTTTGCAAGCAAAAATTGCAAAGTCTAACTGGTTGGTGTGAGGGGTAAAAAAGTTAAATATAATAATTTTCGTTCGTTTTGTCTGCTTGATTTGTTTGTGTTTTAGGGCCCTTCAACTACAAGGTCATTAGAGCCCCGTCCACTGGGTAGTTCTGATGCAGGGACTGCACAGATACTACACTAATGCGACGATTTTGGGTACTAGCGGTACCCAGTTTTCCCAAGCGGCCACCCATGTCAGTACTAACTGGGGTTGCGTTGCTTAACTTCAGTGATCAGACGAGAACTGGTGTGTCCAACGCAACTCGCCCTCCCTTGTCTGCTTGAATTATAAATCTTATGGACATTAGCTTTCCGGAACACATCAGTGTGTGTTTTCTGCATTCATAAGTGGGAAATACATAGCAACTACTTTTCTCACGAATTTTGCCTTATAAGTTTTATGTTATACAGTTTTTTGTGTGTTTGTAAAATCTGTTGCCTTTGTTGCATGTGGATTTCTTTTGAATTTGCTACCGAGATCTAGGGTAAAAACTTGTCAAGGACATGAGAGTACATTTATTTTTCCTATTGAGAAGCAGGAGGTGAAAGTCAATAACATCCAATAACGAATTGAAGGTTTTCCCTCTCATTTTTCTCTCCTCCCTTATGTCACGTCAAGTCTCAGTTTGTGATGATTTCATTTTTATTACAACCAGCTGATTTTCCTATATTACATGGTTGAACAAAAATAATTCACAAGAAACGTTAAATTCTTTAAAAAAATCTTCATTGTTGTGTCTTTGGATTTTCTGAAAGACAGGAAATAAGATTTTTTGTGTGTGGAGTGTGACATTGAGTGCCCCACGACATCCACCATAAAATTATTCATAAAAAGGGCTACTATGGAGACATCCAACATTCTTGCTGGAGAGGTGTCTACTAACCCAAATTCCCGAACCCCAAGAAGAACTCCCCAAGCTGCTAGTGTTAATGAGGACCATGATCCCTCTATAACGTTACACTTGGCCCAACAATTATTGGACCCGAACCAAGGAATCAGTCCTTTTCCACCCAGAAAACCCCACAACAATTTGCTACCTCTTCCAATCATGATTCGGAAGAAATTACTGTTGGTGGTAGGAAAAACGTTTCATTCAATAAGATGCTAATGGATATTTTTTCCATTGGGACGGATAGATTATTAGCCTTCCTACAAGGAAACGATTTTCGAAATTCGTTACAAGGTGGGGTCAATTTTTACCCCAAAGAGAAATTTTGATTTTTAATGCTAAAATATAATCATAATTAAGAGATTATCATCTATATTGCATTAAACAACATCTATATAAATGCTAAACAGTGAAAATAATTTTAAAACTCACAAATAATTATATAATTGCCAATTAACCTGAGTGACGTCATGAATTTTTTTATGAACAAGCCACAATTGTCATTTTATTATGCAAATAGTCTAACAATATTTAAAAAGAGGTAAACATTTTATATACCAAAACATATGAGTCAATTATTCTGAATTGAATCCACAATAGAACTCTAAATATCCACGCTTTCAGATTCTGTAAAACATTTCTCACAATACAGTACAGCGTTTGAGTGCTTCTTGCAAATGGGAAGATGACATTCATGGCATGTGTTACTGTAGATGTTTCCTAACTTATAAATACAGTAATTTATAACCTCTTTATAACCTCTTAGTTTGATTATGATAAGATTTCAACCTTTCCTAGAACTTCAAAAAATCAAACTGGCATTAAAACCCTAAAGCAATGTAGGGCATAGATAATCATCTCAAATTAAAAATTTTGAAGTGCATTGGGATGAACCCCCACGGGTCTAGGGGTAAAGCTGACTATTACTGAGAATAGATGAAGAAAGTGGTTTGAAGAGGCATCACTAAAATTTCACATGCATCACAAGGTGGTTTCTGGAAAAACCCCGTACCTGTCCCATTCCCCCAAAAAATTAAAATAAAATATGATAATTACTTAGGAGACCAGCCAACTTCCCTAGATAGGTAAAGAAAACATCGGAGAACAGGTACTTAAAGGCTGGTTAAGATCAGAGAAAGTGATACATGTGGAGACACAATTTTGTAGGTCTGGGGTTTGCCAAAACCCCACCTTGTAGAAGGAAGGTTAGCATTAAAGTGGTTATGAAAATGGCCACTAGCATCTTGTGGTATGCCACTACAGGCAACATAGTGGATCTTTTATTTCCTCTTCAAAAAATAATAGGAATGCCAGATGACCAAGGAAGAAATGCTCTTTACCTGGCCATTATCCACAATCAGCCTAAGGCTTTTGAGCAATTACTAACAGCAATGGGCCCAGATGTCAATGAAAGTACCTTAAATGCCTAAGATTCTAATTCTAATTCATGACACTGCAAGCAGCCTTATTTGGCCAATATGGCAGTGGAGAGACCAACTCTCATTCTTACATACAATACTAAAAAGCTCCCAAAACCCTAGGCTTAAATTCCTGTGATCCCTCTACAACACTAGTAATGTTAGGGTGGCTTTTTATGAGGCCCTCCACCTTATCCTTTTCAAGGCTATTCCATCGTCGAATGGTCCTTGGTAAGAAAGACCAGTAATATGGGTCTGTCTGTGCCCTAATCTCCTTTAATTTATATGAATGATCCTTTCTCCCTTTGTACTTAGCAGGGGACACACATCCCACCAGAGGTCCACCACACCCCAGCAGCAGCAGTCTGATAAACAGACTTATGCTGTGAGATGTTCACCACTGGCTTAGTGTTTCCCAACCTAATTCCCTGATCATGTCAGACACACTACCCCTGTGAGAAATCCTGTGGAATACAATTCTTGCTGCCCTCCTCTGTATCATTTCAATCTCCCAAGACAATTCCTGCCTGAAGGGAAACCAAATTGGACTACCATACTCCAAAATTAGTCGCACCATTGAAATATATGCTGTTTCCCTCACCTCCTTTGTGCTGTCCCGAAGGACGGAGGAATTGACTAGCCCTCCCAACCAATTTACTAATATGATCCTTCCAGGTACCTTGGCTATCTAAAATTATTCCAAGTTGCTTATGGGTCCCAACTCTCTCAACCCTAACTCCACCTATATAGTAATCAAAATCAAGTAGCTCCCTAGATCTAGATATTGTAAGAATCCTACACTTTTTCAGATTCAATGGCAATTCCCATTTTACACACAAATTGTAAATGTTATTGAGATCCTGTTGTAATTGTGTACAGGATATATCCCATAATAGAGGAGAATAGGATGTGTTCAAAAACCTTGGATACAGCACTCATGAATGAAACTGGTCTATAGCACTTAGGGTCTGCTGTATCCCCTGACTTGAAAATTCGTACCATATTAGCCAGTTTCCATGATGACGGAACAATACCCATGTCTAATGACTTTCTAAATATTTCCACCAGGTAATAGCTAAGTATCCCTGAAAGTCGCTGCATAATATATGGAGAAATGCAGGACCTGCAGCCTTATGAACTGCTGATTTGCTTAGTAGTTGCTCAATTCCCACCCTAGTTATAGTAACCTCATCCATTTCACCTGGAGAATCACTATCAAGTACCAGCTGGAAGTTCCACCTACTGTATGCAAAGCTTTTTGCAAATGCATCATTGAAAACATTTGCAATCATAAGACTATCCCTAACTACATTTCCTGAACTATCTTTAACCACTGTATCCCTATAATCCTCTTTCCTACACCTCTTCAGATACCCCCAGAACGCCTTTGGATTTTTCTTAAGCTTGTCTCCCAAAATGTTTTCATGAAAATTCTTGTAAGCCTTCTTCATATACACTTTAACCATTTTCTGGGCCTCCTTATAAACTAACTCACTATTGGCATCCCTCCCTCTCCTAAGTGCATTCCTAGCCTTTTGCTGGTTCCGCAAAGCTACCTTCACCTCTTTTGTATATCATTCAGGAAAAGTATTATTCCTTATAATCGTAGTGGGGACAGCTAGCTGTTTGCCCTTCTCTAAGAGGGTAAGGAATCGTTGCCAAGATTCCTCAACACCACAGGTGTTAACAATGGTATAAAAAACATTTAACTCATATTCTAGATATGATTTAAAATATTCCCAATTTGCCTTATTATATTGGTATGCCACCCTGTCTGGTGCCACCTGTCTAGGTAACCTTTTAGCTATCGCCACCTGTCTAGGTAACCTTTTAGCTATCTCCACCCTAAACCCTGCATGGTCACTAATTCCTTCAATACACTCTACAGTGTTGATAGAGCTGGGCACATTTGTAAATACTAAATCTAAAATTCCTCCTTTATCATGTGCAGGCATTGTCACAATCTGTTCCAATCCATAACAGTACAACTGCTCCAAAAATAGGTTCAGAGCACCTGATAACCTGGAATTTGAATTAGGCTGCACACAGCCCCAATCCAGTCCTGGTGAATTGAAGTCCCCTCCAAGAATTACTAGTGGTACCTTCTTTTGATATATATGCTCCAATGATTGTGACAGTCTTATAAGTGGGAGTGGATCATCACCTGGTGGACGATAGAAGCCGACTACATAAATTCCCCCATCACGAGAGCTTGCAACATGACAACATACCATTTCACAATCTTCAACATATTGCAGTTCCCTAGAGCTCTCCAGGGATTTATCTATTGCTATAAAGGCTCCACTCCTCTGCCTGTTTCCCTATCCTTTCTATAAACTACAAACTTATCTGAGAAGATCTCTGCTGATTTGATGTCTCCCCTCAACCAGGATTCAGTCCCAATTATGATATCAGCATCTGATGTGGCAGCAAGAGTATTGAACTCAACCACTTTATTGACTATGCTTCTGCAATTCACAACAAGCTAAGTCAATGGATCATTTACTGCTAAACACTTACCTATCCCTCCCCTATTAATACCCTTCCTATTGATATTTTCACTCAACCTGGTATAAGATGACTTGGTACCTTTCCTAAAAAATTGGCAATAAACGCCTTCATTTGTGTACCAATCCAATGCATTAAAATGAAACCCATCAACAGCAAACCAATGTTGGAGATCTGAGAGACATGCTCTGTAATCCAGTAGTTTTGCCCCAATAGCCTGACCTTCAGAAGACATCCTATTATTGATCCATATTGACATCCTATTGTCATTCCACAACAGGACACAGCATAACTCTTGCCTTGGGCCTAAATCTTTTTACCTCTTTAGCTATATCCATAATTCCCTTCAGAACTTCCACTGCAGGTTTATCAAAAGTTATATCATTTGATCCTATATGTAAAATCGTCATGCAGGCCTCCTTTTCCCCTTTCATAATACCTTCAATCCTACCCTTTATGTCTTCCAACCTTCCAACCCTCTCTGTAGCCCTTCTGGTAGAGCCCAGCTATCAACACCCCTTAAGTTTGTGTCCCCAAGTACAAGAATGGATTTGCCTGGGGATGGGTTTTGTACACATGTGGAGCCCTCTTCACTAACCTCTGCCAATCCTCCACAGGTAGAAACCTGGGGTATAGAGGCAGGCAAATGGCTATCCTCTGCATCTGCTTCCCTAACCCCCTTCCCTTGCAATGTGGGTGTCATTTGTTGACTATCCAGTGTCTGAAATTCCCCTGCCACCCTGAGGCTCTTTGACTTTTCACTGAGGGACGCCTTACCAATCTTCATGCCCCCTTTATTACCTGATGGCATCACCAATATTTAGGTGAACTATATGGTGATGCCATTGGTATCCCAACCTGACCCTTGGTTAAACCAGCTGCTGGAGAGCTGGAGCCCAGGATGGTAGCCTGTAACTTGCTGATCTCCATCTGGATCTTAGCAAGTTCCAATCTTAGGAGCTTGCATCCTCCACACTCTGAAACTTTCTTTGGAGGCATAGTAATATGATCTCTCAAAGTACTGCAAAATTACACTATAATAATGTGAATAACAAAAATAGGTCCCAAAAACAACTTAAACAGCACAGTCCTTTA
>JAAFCE010007961.1:0-11022 GCA_013389805.1 Trigoniulus corallinus
ATTTATTGAAGATAAAAGGACCTAACAAATCTGAAATTAAGTAAACCTAAATTTGTTCTTTCTAAACGCTATCATTTAGCTAAAAACATTCATTCCTAATATGCATGCTCAAAACACAATCACTTTTTAATACAGGAAAACCCTAAATAAAATCAATGGAGTATTCTTATCTGTCTGCTGGTACAGTCAGTTCCAGGATCGTCCTCTTGAATCTTTCTTCCTACAGTAGATGTTCAGGGTTGGCATAGGTAGTCTTCTTCAGAATCTTCTGGAGTGGCATCTTCCTGACATTTGATCTTCTGTTTGCCAGCATCTCCTCTTGCAAACGTTCCTCTGTCTCCCTTTTTCTGTCTGTCCCCGTCTTCCTTCCTATCCTACGTTTTTATAGTTCTTGTCTTCCTCTTCCATTGGCTTCAGGGAGGGAGTTTTTTATTTGGGGTGGTTTGCAGATGTTTTCTGTGAAAAGGTTTTTCAATTCCCCTCAAATTGATGGTTATCAGGATGGTCATTTATCTTGGGTGATAGAATAATATTATATAATTTTCAAAGAATATAAGGGTTGGGTTTTGTATAGAATGGGGCACTTAATGGGGATACTTAAAATGGGGCAGATGGTTTCTAGGAATTCCCCTTAATTGATTGTTATCAGAGTGGCCATTTATCTTGGATGAGAATGTGAAAAACCATAATTCTTCTTTGATTTTTATAGACTAGGAGTCGTCTGGACAATAATTCTTAATTTAGAGGGCTATTATGGGCTTGACGTTTGAGTTAATTTAATAATCTTCACAGCTTGAGGTGATTTTTAAATTGGGGTAAGTTATGGAGTGTGGGGGGGTAGGCAGTTGATTTATCTGGGGAAGCCAGGGGGGAAGCCACAGGGGGTACCTGACAGTTTGAGTGGGGTTGAGGGGTATACTGGGGGAAGTTGCAGGGGGTCGTTGACGATTTTCAAGGGGGTTGAGGGGGATGTGGAGGAAGTCACAGGGGGTAGTTGACACATGCAAATCACACAGCTGAGAGCACCTTGCTATGAAATATCAGGATGAGCTTAGTTAGTGTTAATATAGGTTTAATCTGCTTGAAAAGGAAGAAAAGAGAATTGAGTTTGGCAGGGAGTACGTTGTGGTAGGGGAGACAGCTGATTGCTGGGTCAAACGTTACTCCCAAAATTTGTAATGTCCACCTAAAGCTCTCATGCATGCCGGCTAGTCTAGAATTTGTAAACAACATACTCTTTGTTTTGCTATCATTCGTTTGCATACTTTTGGACTTGTACCTCGAGACATGTGGGTCAAAAGGGGTTCAGCAATTCAAGGGCTGCGGTAAGACAGGAGGGAGAAACTTCATACCCACGAAAGATGTCATCAGCAAATGACCAGTGCTGCCAGTTGCCAATTAGGGCAGAAAGTGGAACAGCAGCAAGGTTGAACAAAATCGGCTCAAGGACAGAGCTCTGGGGAACGCCTCTAGTAAGTGGCACAGAAATGTTAGGTAACCTAGTACATGCAATTCTATGCTGAAGAAATGGGGGGGGGGGTTAGATGGAATACATAAGGGTTTCGTATGGCATTTTTTAAGCAATAGATTAAATGCTGATGGTCAAAGGAATTGAATGCTTTTGACACTTTGCTACTGGAATGTTTGTTTGTTTGTTTGTTGGTGTTTAAGGTCCCATCAACTATGAGGTCATTAGAGACCCGTCCACTGCATACTTCTACTGCATAGACTGCACAGACACTACACCAATGCGACGATTATTGGGTATTAGCAGTACCCAGCTTTCCCGAGCGACCATCCATGTCAGTACTAACTGGGCTTGCGTTGCTTAACTTCAGTGATCAGACGAGAACTGGTGTGTCCAACGCAACTCGCCGCTCCCTGCTGCTGGAAAAAGAGCAACTCATCATCCAGACATTATACACATGACACAATAACTTTATACTTTCTAAATCAAGATGCTTAATGAGGTGTGTAGGGAAACCATCAGAATGACCAGATTTGGATTGAGACAACCTGCTAATGTATAAGGTGAGCTGAGGTACAGTATATCACGACTGGGAAGAAGAGAAACTGTCGTGGGCAAACAAGTGTAAGCTACAGGAGAGGTAGTGAGTAAGCCTAGTGAATTAGCCAATAAGGCGAGTATACCCGATAAACACTTGTAAGGCGAGTGTACCCAATACAACCTCCATATGGAGGTCCACCTACAGATGAGAGCCCACAGCTTATGGGTTGACATATTAGATTTAACATCAGCCATTTTTGCAGCCTTCACTGCTCGTTTAAAGTTATGCAATGCTCTAGAAAACTCAAGATAGAAATTTGGAATTTTATTGACTTTCCATAAATAGCGATACCTAGAGCAAGTATCATGGAGTATTGACAAATCTTTGTTCCACCAGTGCTTTGCGAAACTGATTTAGCCAGAGGATCTAATAGGACAGGAGTCTAGGAAAAGGTTCTGCAGGTATTCAGAAATGCATGTACAAGAACCTCTGGAACAACACACTCTATAAAAGCAGGTTGGGTGAGGTGATGAATATATTGGTTTAAAAGTTCTGGATTCAATAGGGTATAATCAGGTTGATGATTAGGTCAAGGAAAACATGAATCAGCATGCCTAGAACTAGTAGACAAATCATAGGTATTTTAAATCATATCTAGAATATGAGCTAAAAGATTTTTATACCAATGCAAATACCAAGAGGGCATAAAACTACCTGTCCCCACTAAAACTATAAGGAATAATCCTTTTCCAGAAAGGGCTAATAATGCATTTGGGAGATGGTGGGATGTAAATAGTGAGATGTTTTATAAAGGGGCCCATAAAATAGTCAAAGTGTTTATGAAGAATGCTTACAAGAATTTTCATAGAGCATTTTGGGAGATAGGCTTAAGAAAAGTCCAAAGAGAATCTGGGGGTATCTAAAGAGTAGCAAAGAGGGTTTTAGGGATACAGTGGCTAAGGTTAGGTCAGGAAATATAGTTAAGGATGGTCTTATGATTTCAATGACCCATGCTTGACTTTGTAATTTCGCTTGTCTGTATTAGATGAATCTATTGTTTGAAAATGTATTGCCTTTAAATTCATCAGTGAGCTGTGTTCTTTAATGTATCAGTTTGTGCTTTCATTAGCATGTAGTAAATAATAATAATAATAATAATTTGCAAAAAACTTTGCAAGCAGTAGAAATAACTTCTAGCCAGTATTTGATAGTGATTTGCCAGGGTGGGAATTGAGGAACTACTGAGTAAATCAGTGGTTCATAAGGCTGCAGGCCCTGATGGCATCTCTCTATTTATTTTGCAGCGACTTTCTGGGGTTATTAGCTATTACTTGGTTGAAATATATAAAAAGGCATTAGACATGGGCATTGTTCAATCATCATGGAAACTGACTATTGTGGTACCGATATTCAAGTTGAGGGACACAGTGGACCCTAAGTGCTACAGACCAGTTTCATTAACGAGTGCCGTATCTAAGATTTTTGAACATAACTTATTCTTTTCTATAGTGGGAAATCTGGAAAAGAATGGCATCCTTAGTAATAACCAGCATGGGTTTAGGAAAGTTAAGTCATTTGACACCCAAGTGGCTTGCTTGATGGATTATATTCCAAAGACTTTAAATAACAGAAAGTAGATTGATGTTATACTCTTGGACTTTTAACAAGGCTTTGACATGGTACCCCATGATAAGTTGGTTTCAGAAATGTCCAGCTTAGAGATACATTGTAAGATTACTCAAAGTATATACCATCAACTGGGGTGACTTTCCCAACTTTTCGTTGACTTTCCCAACTTTCCCAACTATTTTTTTTATTTACTATACCAGACGATTCATACAATTTATCAATTATTTTTTAAACTTGTATTTCATCAACTTTTTTTGAGGACAAATAAAACAGTGAGTGTGCAATGTCACCTGCCACATTGGGATGCAACTGCCCAATAAAGGAAATCTAAAGTAATCAACTGTTAAATGGGTCACATAAATAGAAAGAAAAACATTAAACACTTTTTTTCATTTTATATGAAACTTAAATGGATGATCAGCAGAAAAATGTTAAAATAAAGTAATTTGATAATGGAACTTATAATTTCTTTTTAGTTATAACTGGAAAAAGAGAGTTCAAAGTAAAGCCTTTGAATATTGATAGGTGAAAATGGCATTGGTAATTACTAAAGCCATAGATTGCAAAATTGTTATATTGTGGTATCAGTTAATTATAAAATAGAATTAATCTTGATGTTCTACTAAAAATGCATCAATGTAATTGAGAAGATCTAATTACTATAGATATACTTGGATCCAAGCTTAGAATTTTATACTAACTTGAATTATTTTTATCCATATCTTGAATTATCAGATAATTTGAATTAGTTAATAAACTAGAATTGTATGCTTAATCATTTGTATTCTTGTCATATCCCAAAAAGTAGACGGACAAGATTGCTTTGATATTATTGTGCACTGTGGAGAAGAAGGAGATTAGACTTTGTGCAAATAAAAGTAATCATTGTTTTCCTCAATAACCTGATATTATAAACATTAATTTTAAAGGGTGGGATAAACATTAATATAACGACAGGGCAACCGTCTTTCAAATTTATCTTGTTACTATAATCGGGTACAACCCCGCAACCAACCTCTAGATAATTATCGTTATTTTTGGGAATTGTATAATTGATACAATTCAGGGAAACCACACCAACCTGCCGATAACAAAATGGCACAGTCGATGGGATGCTAAGATTTTAAGATGCTAGGATTTGAGATGCTAAGATGCTAAACATTTTTATTTTTTATGTGAATAAAGAATAAAAGGAACAATTGTTGTTATACTTCACCATAATTAATTGCGTTGCACTCAGTAGATTCATAATTGTATGTACCGTCAGAAAAAACTGCAGAATTCCCAATAACCGAGGAATCCCTTAAGAGTAAATTGATAGGTTTTTACACTTAAATTCAATAATACGCTCAATTCACCTACCTTAGATTGGTAACATTGATCAATCTCGTAGTTGGAATTGAGGATATGTTGTATTTGTCACTCTAACTAGTTTGCAAGCAAAAATTGCAAAGTCTAACTGGTTGGTGTGAGGGGTAAAAAAGTTAAATATAATAATTTTCGTTCGTTTTGTCTGCTTGATTTGTTTGTGTTTTAGGGCCCTTCAACTACAAGGTCATTAGAGCCCCGTCCACTGGGTAGTTCTGATGCAGGGACTGCACAGATACTACACTAATGCGACGATTTTGGGTACTAGCGGTACCCAGTTTTCCCAAGCGGCCACCCATGTCAGTACTAACTGGGGTTGCGTTGCTTAACTTCAGTGATCAGACGAGAACTGGTGTGTCCAACGCAACTCGCCCTCCCTTGTCTGCTTGAATTATAAATCTTATGGACATTAGCTTTCCGGAACACATCAGTGTGTGTTTTCTGCATTCATAAGTGGGAAATACATAGCAACTACTTTTCTCACGAATTTTGCCTTATAAGTTTTATGTTATACAGTTTTTTGTGTGTTTGTAAAATCTGTTGCCTTTGTTGCATGTGGATTTCTTTTGAATTTGCTACCGAGATCTAGGGTAAAAACTTGTCAAGGACATGAGAGTACATTTATTTTTCCTATTGAGAAGCAGGAGGTGAAAGTCAATAACATCCAATAACGAATTGAAGGTTTTCCCTCTCATTTTTCTCTCCTCCCTTATGTCACGTCAAGTCTCAGTTTGTGATGATTTCATTTTTATTACAACCAGCTGATTTTCCTATATTACATGGTTGAACAAAAATAATTCACAAGAAACGTTAAATTCTTTAAAAAAATCTTCATTGTTGTGTCTTTGGATTTTCTGAAAGACAGGAAATAAGATTTTTTGTGTGTGGAGTGTGACATTGAGTGCCCCACGACATCCACCATAAAATTATTCATAAAAAGGGCTACTATGGAGACATCCAACATTCTTGCTGGAGAGGTGTCTACTAACCCAAATTCCCGAACCCCAAGAAGAACTCCCCAAGCTGCTAGTGTTAATGAGGACCATGATCCCTCTATAACGTTACACTTGGCCCAACAATTATTGGACCCGAACCAAGGAATCAGTCCTTTTCCACCCAGAAAACCCCACAACAATTTGCTACCTCTTCCAATCATGATTCGGAAGAAATTACTGTTGGTGGTAGGAAAAACGTTTCATTCAATAAGATGCTAATGGATATTTTTTCCATTGGGACGGATAGATTATTAGCCTTCCTACAAGGAAACGATTTTCGAAATTCGTTACAAGGTGGGGTCAATTTTTACCCCAAAGAGAAATTTTGATTTTTAATGCTAAAATATAATCATAATTAAGAGATTATCATCTATATTGCATTAAACAACATCTATATAAATGCTAAACAGTGAAAATAATTTTAAAACTCACAAATAATTATATAATTGCCAATTAACCTGAGTGACGTCATGAATTTTTTTATGAACAAGCCACAATTGTCATTTTATTATGCAAATAGTCTAACAATATTTAAAAAGAGGTAAACATTTTATATACCAAAACATATGAGTCAATTATTCTGAATTGAATCCACAATAGAACTCTAAATATCCACGCTTTCAGATTCTGTAAAACATTTCTCACAATACAGTACAGCGTTTGAGTGCTTCTTGCAAATGGGAAGATGACATTCATGGCATGTGTTACTGTAGATGTTTCCTAACTTATAAATACAGTAATTTATAACCTCTTTATAACCTCTTAGTTTGATTATGATAAGATTTCAACCTTTCCTAGAACTTCAAAAAATCAAACTGGCATTAAAACCCTAAAGCAATGTAGGGCATAGATAATCATCTCAAATTAAAAATTTTGAAGTGCATTGGGATGAACCCCCACGGGTCTAGGGGTAAAGCTGACTATTACTGAGAATAGATGAAGAAAGTGGTTTGAAGAGGCATCACTAAAATTTCACATGCATCACAAGGTGGTTTCTGGAAAAACCCCGTACCTGTCCCATTCCCCCAAAAAATTAAAATAAAATATGATAATTACTTAGGAGACCAGCCAACTTCCCTAGATAGGTAAAGAAAACATCGGAGAACAGGTACTTAAAGGCTGGTTAAGATCAGAGAAAGTGATACATGTGGAGACACAATTTTGTAGGTCTGGGGTTTGCCAAAACCCCACCTTGTAGAAGGAAGGTTAGCATTAAAGTGGTTATGAAAATGGCCACTAGCATCTTGTGGTATGCCACTACAGGCAACATAGTGGATCTTTTATTTCCTCTTCAAAAAATAATAGGAATGCCAGATGACCAAGGAAGAAATGCTCTTTACCTGGCCATTATCCACAATCAGCCTAAGGCTTTTGAGCAATTACTAACAGCAATGGGCCCAGATGTCAATGAAAGTACCTTAAATGCCTAAGATTCTAATTCTAATTCATGACACTGCAAGCAGCCTTATTTGGCCAATATGGCAGTGGAGAGACCAACTCTCATTCTTACATACAATACTAAAAAGCTCCCAAAACCCTAGGCTTAAATTCCTGTGATCCCTCTACAACACTAGTAATGTTAGGGTGGCTTTTTATGAGGCCCTCCACCTTATCCTTTTCAAGGCTATTCCATCGTCGAATGGTCCTTGGTAAGAAAGACCAGTAATATGGGTCTGTCTGTGCCCTAATCTCCTTTAATTTATATGAATGATCCTTTCTCCCTTTGTACTTAGCAGGGGACACACATCCCACCAGAGGTCCACCACACCCCAGCAGCAGCAGTCTGATAAACAGACTTATGCTGTGAGATGTTCACCACTGGCTTAGTGTTTCCCAACCTAATTCCCTGATCATGTCAGACACACTACCCCTGTGAGAAATCCTGTGGAATACAATTCTTGCTGCCCTCCTCTGTATCATTTCAATCTCCCAAGACAATTCCTGCCTGAAGGGAAACCAAATTGGACTACCATACTCCAAAATTAGTCGCACCATTGAAATATATGCTGTTTCCCTCACCTCCTTTGTGCTGTCCCGAAGGACGGAGGAATTGACTAGCCCTCCCAACCAATTTACTAATATGATCCTTCCAGGTACCTTGGCTATTTAAAATTATTCCAAGTTGCTTATGGGTCCCAACTCTCTCAACCCTAACTCCACCTATATAGTAATCAAAATCAAGTAGCTCCCTAGATCTAGATATTGTAAGAATCCTACACTTTTTCAGATTCAATGGCAATTCCCATTTTACACACAAATTGTAAATGTTATTGAGATCCTGTTGTAATTGTGTACAGGATATATCCCATAATAGAGGAGAATAGGATGTGTTCAAAAACCTTGGATACAGCACTCATGAATGAAACTGGTCTATAGCACTTAGGGTCTGCTGTATCCCCTGACTTGAAAATTCGTACCATATTAGCCAGTTTCCATGATGACGGAACAATACCCATGTCTAATGACTTTCTAAATATTTCCACCAGGTAATAGCTAAGTATCCCTGAAAGTCGCTGCATAATATATGGAGAAATGCAGGACCTGCAGCCTTATGAACTGCTGATTTGCTTAGTAGTTGCTCAATTCCCACCCTAGTTATAGTAACCTCATCCATTTCACCTGGAGAATCACTATCAAGTACCAGCTGGAAGTTCCACCTACTGTATGCAAAGCTTTTTGCAAATGCATCATTGAAAACATTTGCAATCATAAGACTATCCTTAACTACATTTCCTGAACTATCTTTAACCACTGTATCCCTATAATCCTCTTTCCTACACCTCTTCAGATACCCCCAGAACGCCTTTGGATTTTTCTTAAGCTTGTCTCCCAAAATGTTTTCATGAAAATTCTTGTAAGCCTTCTTCATATACACTTTAACCATTTTCTGGGCCTCCTTATAAACTAACTCACTATTGGCATCCCTCCCTCTCCTAAGTGCATTCCTAGCCTTTTGCTGGTTCCGCAAAGCTACCTTCACCTCTTTTGTATATCATTCAGGAAAAGTATTATTCCTTATAATCGTAGTGGGGACAGCTAGCTGTTTGCCCTTCTCTAAGAGGGTAAGGAATCGTTGCCAAGATTCCTCAACACCACAGGTGTTAACAATGGTATAAAAAACATTTAACTCATATTCTAGATATGATTTAAAATATTCCCAATTTGCCTTATTATATTGGTATGCCACCCTGTCTGGTGCCACCTGTCTAGGTAACCTTTTAGCTATCGCCACCTGTCTAGGTAACCTTTTAGCTATCTCCACCCTAAACCCTGCATGGTCACTAATTCCTTCAATACACTCTACAGTGTTGATAGAGCTGGGCACATTTGTAAATACTAAATCTAAAATTCCTCCTTTATCATGTGCAGGCATTGTCACAATCTGTTCCAATCCATAACAGTACAACTGCTCCAAAAATAGGTTCAGAGCACCTGATAACCTGGAATTTGAATTAGGCTGCACACAGCCCCAATCCAGTCCTGGTGAATTGAAGTCCCCTCCAAGAATTACTAGTGGTACCTTCTTTTGATATATATGCTCCAATGATTGTGACAGTCTTATAAGTGGGAGTGGATCATCACCTGGTGGACGATAGAAGCCGACTACATAAATTCCCCCATCACGAGAGCTTGCAACATGACAACATACCATTTCACAATCTTCAACATATTGCAGTTCCCTAGAGCTCTCCAGGGATTTATCTATTGCTATAAAGGCTCCACTCCTCTGCCTGTTTCCCTATCCTTTCTATAAACTACAAACTTATCTGAGAAGATCTCTGCTGATTTGATGTCTCCCCTCAACCAGGATTCAGTCCCAATTATGATATCAGCATCTGATGTGGCAGCAAGAGTATTGAACTCAACCACTTTATTGACTATGCTTCTGCAATTCACAACAAGCTAAGTCAATGGATCATTTACTGCTAAACACTTACCTATCCCTCCCCTATTAATACCCTTCCTATTGATATTTTCACTCAACCTGGTATAAGATGACTTGGTACCTTTCCTAAAAAATTGGCAATAAACTCCTTCATTTGTGTACCAATCCAATGCATTAAAATGAAACCCATCAACAGCAAACCAATGTTGGAGATCTGAGAGACATGCTCTGTAATCCAGTAGTTTTGCCCCAATAGCCTGACCTTCAGAAGACATCCTATTATTGATCCATATTGACATCCTATTGTCATTCCACAACAGGACACAGCATAACTCTTGCCTTGGGCCTAAATCTTTTTACCTCTTTAGCTATATCCATAATTCCCTTCAGAACTTCCACTGCAGGTTTATCAAAAGTTATATCATTTGATCCTATATGTAAAATCGTCATGCAGGCCTCCTTTTCCCCTTTCATAATACCTTCAATCCTACCCTTTATGTCTTCCAACCTTCCAACCCTCTCTGTAGCCCTTCTGGTAGAGCCCAGCTATCAACACCCCTTAAGTTTGTGTCCCCAAGTACAAGAATGGATTTGCCTGGGGATGGGTTTTGTACACATGTGGAGCCCTCTTCACTAACCTCTGCCAATCCTCCACAGGTAGAAACCTGGGGTATAGAGGCAGGCAAATGGCTATCCTCTGCATCTGCTTCCCTAACCCCCTTCCCTTGCAATGTGGGTGTCATTTGTTGACTATCCAGTGTCTGAAATTCCCCTGCCACCCTGAGGCTCTTTGACTTTTCACTGAGGGACGCCTTACCAATCTTCATGCCCCCTTTATTACCTGATGGCATCACCAATATTTAGGTGAACTATATGGTGATGCCATTGGTATCCCAACCTGACCCTTGGTTAAACCAGCTGCTGGAGAGCTGGAGCCCAGGATGGTAGCCTGTAACTTGCTGATCTCCATCTGGATCTTAGCAAGTTCCAATCTTAGGAGCTTGCATCCTCCACACTCTGAAACTTTCTTTGGAGGCATAGTAATATGATCTCTCAAAGTACTGCAAAATTACACTATAATAATGTGGATAACAAAAATAGGTCCCAAAAACAACTTAAACAGCACAGTCCTTTA
>JAAFCE010007966.1:0-10273 GCA_013389805.1 Trigoniulus corallinus
TGAGGAACTCACCTTTCGGATATCTCACGCTGAGGAACTCACCTTTCAGATACTCTCGCCGGTCTCCCCTTCAGAATTGAATCTGCAACCATGGACTCGGGAGTTCGGCGCGTAACCACTGAGCTACTGAAACAGCCTGGGGAACCCGTTATATATAGTGTCATGAATTAGGTTGTGGTTCTGCTATTTTCGGGTTTTTCGATTCAAAGTGGAGGTCGAGCTTGGCCCCTGTTTTTCACTTAAGAAATGAGCCGAAAATAAGGCCCTCTTATAGGGTGCTACTAATTTGCCGGCTACTTTGCCAAGACTGTTTTTTTTTGCTGACTCGTGGAACAGGTGCAAGAATGGATGATGTGCACAGTATGTGGATTAGAGAAGCAAAACATTGCGGTAAAACATGTTTCGAAACAAGTTTTGAAATGAAAACGTTGGTAGCGGTTTACTGAACATGGTTGCTAGACAAGGTATTTTTTTTATCAGCTCAACTTGGTCTTTACAGAGGCTACGGTTGTCTTTTAATTTTCTATTTTTTATTTTTAAGGGCCTGAAATAATATTCTTTTATGATTTGTACAAGTAGTATATGAGAACTTGACGATTTATGATCCTTTCTACGCTTTTCTTCCTGAACTGAAATTTTTTTTATTGTTTTGGTGTATTTTTGGACCTAGTGTTTATTGCATTTTTCGATGTCATTTATTACCTTATGGAAATACACACAGAGTGGAAGGGCTACTTACTTTTATGACAATTTTAGAAGAGTTGCAGACGAAAGACAGTGATGAAAAGAAGACGAAAATACGACGTTTTCTATTACGAATATTATTCTGCCTAATTGGCGCAGACTGCCACCGAGCCGCTCCTATCCCTTATTCACTAGCATTGCATCAGTGGTTCCATGCTCGATGGGAGCGACAAATTGCATTGGACAAACCACTCCTCGTCTGGTCACTGAAGTTAAGCAACGCATCCACAGCTACTACTGACATGGGTGACCGCTTCGGAAAACTGGGGGAGCGGCGAGTTGCGTTGGACACACCAGTTCTCGTCTGATCACTGAAGTTAAGCAACGCAAGCCCAGTTAGTACTGACATGGGTGGTCGCTCGGGAAAGCTGGGTACTGCTAATACCCAATAATCGTCGCATTAGTGTAGTGTCTGTGCAGTATATGCATTAGAACTATACAGTGGACGGGTCTCTAATGACCTTGTAGTTGACGGGACCTTAAACTCCAACAAACAACAACAAATTCGGAAAACTGGGTACCGCTAACACCCAAAAGTCGTCGTATTAGTGTAGTGTATTTGCACTATGCAGTGAGCCTTAGAACTATGCAGTGGACGGCGTTCTAATGACCTTGTAGTTGAAGGGCCCTTAAAACACCAACAAAATAAAAGAAAATCGAGATGGGTTGCCTTCTTTCGGATATGGGAGAGACCCCGAAAGTGCCGTCCGTCGGATTGGAAGTAAAATCGTGGTCCCGTGTGGTTTGTTTTGCTGGTGTTTTAGAGCCATTCAACTGCACTAGTTATTACAGTCCCGTCCATTGCGTAGTTCTAATGCAGAGTCTGTACGGAAACAACGCTGTTTAACAAAGATGCTCAACTTCAGTGATCAGGCGAGAACTGGTGTGTCCAAAGCAGTGTTTTTCAACCAGGGTTCCGTGAGGTCCGCCCAAGGGTTCCGCTGATGGCAAGGTAAAATGTAAAAATAACAATGAAAACAAAGGGTTCCGTTCCTATAAAAAGGTTGAAAAACACTGGTCCAAAGCAATACAACCTCTCTCAAGACCGGTGTGATGACCACTGTCATTGACACGTTAGGAGCAAACGGGCATCAAACCAACTCTTAATCCTTTTCCCGCCTGCAAAAGGGAGGGTTGCACATCTTGTCCCTCTGAATGGACACAAGGGCGATATATTGGACATGGTTTTCCCCAGCCGGTTGCCGAACAAAGCTGCAACCCCTCTGCTTATTTATCATCGGTCTACTGTTCGTTGGGGCACTGCACCGACGCCAGGAGTCGAGCTCTTACACCTGGAAATTTTGTCTCGTCTTCCCGTTGCATACATTAGCAGAGGGGCTTTTATGTATAAATGCCATCGTAAACCACTCAGAAACTCGGTTTTACTCCTCATCGGAAAGAACACGCACTCGGAGCCCCTCTCTCGCCCGAAAGATGTCCAGTATCGAATCTAGAACTACTGACTGCAGCATTGGTCGGCAGCCTCTGCGTATAGAAATACCGTCCAAGAGACCGTCCATGTGTCCATTCAGAAGGATGTCTGTTGATGTTCTAGGGCCCTTCAACTACAAGGTTAACAGAGCCCCGTTCACTGCGTAGTTGTAATGCAGAGACTGAACTGACAGCACACTAATGCGACGATTTTTGGGTACTCTGCCTTAGACGGGAAAGAGATTAGTAGATGTTGTGGTTGTCGTGGAGTGCTACGTAACTTAGAATTGGCCCTAGCGGACTGTACTTTGACCACTCTTTTGTTGTGGAATGCAGATATGCAATTAGAAATTCCGAAGAGAGGCACGATGTGTATGATGTCACTTGCACATAACAGTATCCTTTCTATGTGGAATTTGTGGATTTTGCAAAATTCCCCACATGTAAAAACTCGTCTCTCCTGGGGTCATTGGAGTGCGCCAACAAAGGCCTATAGTAAGGACGACCTCATTCAAACCCCTTACCTGCTCCTAATCGCCCATTAGTTTACAAACGTTGTTTCTAAGGTGTGAACTTCCTTATTGCCATTTCTTAACACATTTTCCCGTTTATGGTAGAGTGGTAAGGGGGGGGGGTACCCATCGGTTCTATCGGAGCACAAGGGCGAACTATTACGAGGCATTTATACACTGCTTTGCTACCGCACTGCTTTGTCTCACGGTCTCCCTTCAACTACTAGGTGATTAGAGTCCCGTCCACTGCGTAGTTCTAATGCAGAAACTGCACAGACACTACGCTAAGCGACGGTTTTAGAGTATTAGCGGTACCCAGTTTTCTCAAGCGGCTACGCATCTTAGTACTAGCTGGGGTTGCGTTTCTTAACTTCAGTGATCAGACGAGAACTGGTATGTCCAGCGCAATACAGTTGCTCCCGGATCCTGTGCAGATCCTGCTTTAGAACTGCTGAATTGCGTTGGACACACCAGTTCTCGTTGGATCACTGAAGTTAAGCAACGCAACCCAAGTTAATACCGACATGGGTGGTTGGTTGGGAACACCGGGTGCTACTAATTTCCGCACCCCTGCTGAGCCTCACCCGTGGAGCAGCCTCCAAAGGGTCTGGGAGCGGCTTATTCCGTTGGACACCCCAGTTCTCGTCCGATCATTGAAGTTAAGCGACGCAACCCCAGGTAGTACTAACATGGGTGGCCGCATGGGAACACTGGCTACTACTAATACGTTATGGCTGCTTGGCCGACTCCCCCACCCATTGGTGTAACAAACTAACTACACAGTGGACGGGGATCTAATGGCCGTTGTAGTTGAAGGGTCCTACAATAGCAACGAAGTGAAATGCAAAAAAATCGGTCTATAATCGTATAGGAACTCCTGAGGAAGTATTCCAGCTCGCTACCCCTACACCACTGAGACGGCTTTTCGAGGGCTTATAAATCGGTTTGAAGTTTCTTGGGCCGCACCAGAGAGGAATGGCCTCGTCCATAGATTTCATCACGGCATATTTAGTTTTTCTTTCGTTCTCCCGCTTTTGTAATCAATCATCATTTTTGACACCAGGCCACTCATTCTCCCCTGTCGCTTTTCTAACTTAGGATTAGCTTTCAAGTTAAGTAAAAAACTACTGTTTCAAGCAAGACCTTCCTATCTTACTTGGGAGATGCTACAACATCAGTTATGTTGCCATCTTGCTCTGCTACTCAGGCTAAGAAAATGGCGAATACGAATTTGCATTAGAAATTGTTGCAAGACATTAGGGTGACGAATTCCTTTGCGTCAGATACTGACAAATAGTTAAGAAAATTTACAAGTGTAGCCATTTGTTCTTATTATCTGACTCTGACATGGTCGAGCTGAGGCAGAAATTTAGGGCTGAGTAGACACTGCAAAAGTTGGTCTCCCTGAATGAAAGGGTCATTAAACTCTCTTACTACAGTGCCTTCATCCAGAGTTGAATTAGTCCAATAGGTAAAGTAGGCCTTTGGGCACTGAGCAATTTTAGGGTCTTGACCAGTAGATCAAGTGGCGGCGGCCAGTAGCGTAGCCAGGATTTTCTAAAGGGGGGATATGACTGGCGATAGGATATATAGCGCGTCGCTGTAGACAACTGATCCATAATAACAAATTTGCAGCCAAAGCAAAAGGGGGGTTAACCCCCAACCCCACCCTTGGCTACGCCACTGAGTGGCGCAATAATTAGCGTACTCGATTTACTGCACCACTGACTCCAAGATAGAGGTGGGTTTGCTTCTTTCGGGCCAGGCAGAAGCCCCGAGTGTGCCTTCCTTCTGTTGCCAGGTAAAACAGAGGTCCCATGTGGTGTACCATGGCATTTGCACGTGATACAATCCCCTTTATCCTGCAATGGGTAGATTAGGCCAGTGGTTTTCAAACTGGGGTCCGTCGAAAGTTGCCAAGGAGTCCGCGAGTAGGTCCAAAAAACAAGAAAAATAAGTTTTCATTAACTCTTCTGGGAAAATAGGTGCTTCCTTCACACTGGAGCAAAGCAACTCCTCACCCATCTCCCGCCTATGGTAGGGTCGTAGTGTCGGGTACCCATCGTGTCCCTCTCAATGAAGACTAGGGCGATATATTGGACATGGGTTTTCCACAGCCGGTTGCCGACCAAAGCTGTAACCTCCCCCTGCTTATATATCGTCTGTCTACTGTTCGTTGGGGCACTCAACCGACGCCAGGTTGCGAGTTCCCACACCTGGGAATGTTGCCTCATCTACGCCTTGCGTACTAGAGAGGGCTCCTTTACGTGCAAATGTCATCGTACACGGGAGCACACGGGAGCTCGGTTTTACTTTTCATCCGAGAGAAGGTGCACTCAGAGCTTCTCTCTCTTTCCCGGAAGAAGCCAATCCACCTCGGTCCAGTGCGATCCTAGAACTACAGACGCAGTTATCGAGCGCGCTACCCACTATGCCACCGAGGAGGGTTCCCTTCGCCCTGAAGCAAAGACCATAAATAATAATGTCGATTGGGCAAATTTTTTTGAATAGAAGTCCTCCATCTAGCCACGACATGATACGGGGTTCATAGCATGAAAAAGTTTGAAAACCTCTGGAGTAGGCAATGTTTGCAAGTATAGGAGCTCGCCACGTGACGTCGGTGGAGTGCCCACAGTAAGCCGACGATAAATGAGCACAGGCATTGGAGATTTGGTCGGCAGCCGGCTGAGACACCTTTGTGTGTATTCAGAGAGACAAAATGGGTACCTGACCATGCCATAGGCTGGATAAGGTTTAGGACTTGGTTTTTTTGCCACCAATGGATCAAGAGAAGGTTGACATAATGGCAGGCAGTGGAGTGGAGGGTCCCTAACTGGATTTAATCCAACCCTGCCTACACCCGCACTCTACCCTGTAGATTTGATGCTTGCCGCATGCTCATCCAGGAAAGGCCCCGTGCGACGTATTCTAATTCTAATTCTAATTCACAACACTGCAAGCAGCCTTATTTGGCCAATATGGCAGTGGAGAGACCAACTCTCATTCTTATATATATTACCAAAAAGCTCCCAAAACCCCAGGCTTAAATTCCTGTGATCCTGCAACAACACTAGTAATGGTAGGGTGGCTTTTTATTAGGCCCTCCACCTTATCCTTTCCAAGGCCATTCCATTGTCGAATAGTCCTTGGTAAGAAAGACCAGTAATATGTGTCTGTCTGTGCCCTAATCTCCTTCAATTTATACAAATGATCCTTTCTCCCTTTGTAATTAGCAGGGGACACACATCCCACCAGAGGTCCATCACACCCCAGCAGCAGCAGTCTGATAAACAGACTTATGCTGTGAGATGTTCGCCGCTGGCTTAGTGTTTCCCAACCTAGTTCCCTGATCATGTCAGACACACTATCCCTGTGAGAAAACCTGTGGAATACAATTCTTGCTGCCCTCCTCTGTATCCTTTCAATCTCCCAAGATAATTCCTGCCTGAAGGGAAACCAAATTGGACTACCATACTCCATAATTGGTCGCACCATTGAAATATATGCTGTTTCCCTCACCTCGCTTGTGCTGTCCCGAAGGACCCTACTAATCAGACGGAGGAATTGACCAGCCCTCCCAACTAATTTATTTATATGATCCTTCCATGTACCTTGGTTATTTAAAATTATTCCAAGATGCTTATGGGTGCCAACTCTCTCAACCCTAACTCCACCAATATAGTAATCAAAGCTAAGTAGCTTCCTAGATCTAGATATTGTAAGAATCCTACACTTTTTCAGATTCAATGGCAGTTCCCATTTTACACACCAATTGTAAATCTTATGATATCATTTGTACGTAAAAGAACCATCCCTACTATGCAATGGGTAGATGAGGAGCCATCGGTGGAAAGCCCGATGCAAATAATGTATCAGCTTTGGTCGGCAGCCGGCTGTGGAAAAATCCCGTCCTATGGAGCGCCCATGTGCCATAAGCGGGAAAGCAGTTAGTAGTTGCTGGTTTTTACGCTTTGTTTCGTAGGTGTTCTAGGGCATTTTAACAAGGTCGTTAGAGCCCCAATCACTGAGTAGAGGTTCTAATGAAGAGACTTCACAGACACTACACTAATGCGACAATTTTTGTGTATTAACGATACCCAGGTTTTTGGGGGTTGCTTAACTTCAGGGATCAGACGAGAACTGGTGTGTCCAACGCAATAAGGCCCGGTGCACACATGCGATTTTTGCTCGTGCGGGTGTCACAGGGACACCTCAGCAATTCATTGCACACATGCGGTGAAATGTCGGGAGCGGCGAGTTGCGTTGGACACACCAGTTCTCGTCTGATCACTGAAGTTAAGCAACGCAACCCCAGTTAGTGCTGACATGGGTGGCCGCTTGGGAAAACTGGGTACCGCTGGTATCCAAAAATTGTCGCATTAGTGTAGTGTCTGTGCAGTCTCTGCATAAGAACTATGCTGTGGACGGGGCTCTAATGATCTTGTAGTTGAAGGGCCCTAAAACACCAACAAACAAGAGCCACGAGCTGCGGCAAGAGCCACGAGCTTGTGGCCGGTGGCAAGCACGAGATCACGTTGCTGCCGCCTGTGGCAGCCACTGGTGGCTGTGTACAGCGACTCGTGGTCGTCACTAGTGACCGCTGCAAGTGACTGTGTGTACGAGCGGCCTAAGAAACCGCGCGGATGTGTGCATCGTCCAATAGATCACAAGGTACTGCGTGACGGGATGTCCGAGCACGGTGCCGCAGGTATGTGTGCTCTCCCCATTGCAACTAACGTATCTCATGCCGTAATTGCGAGGCCGCGCGAGTAAGGCAAGGTTCAGAATGAGATGCAGGATGTAGCAGCCCTGCGAAATTCTGCTAGCAGACAATCCCCGCTAATTGAATCGCAGTTTTTCATCATACTTGCATCAAATAACAAGGAACGTCTTTGCTTCGCACCGCTTTCTGTTATTGACACGCCAACTTCACGCAGGAAACTGCGGTATTGGCACTGCGCTCAGTGGCGCAGACACTGAGTCACGTGACCCTGCGACTTAACATGCGCAATTACATATCATCATGTGAGTCACCCTGCGTCACTTGCGTCTCATTTTGCGCTGGGCCTAAAAATCGCATGTGTGCACGGGCCTAATGGTCTGGCCGCTCCTTGACACAGCACAGAGCCATAATGACAATTTAGCCTTCCACACTATGAAAGGTTGCCAATGGCTGATTTAGATGACATAAATAGGCACTACTTCTTTATCATTCTCAGGGTAGATAAGTGATGTAAGGTTGGATATGTTGTTTGTCGGTCTGGAGAGTACTGACTTGCTTTCCTCTTCATAGCATCCTAATTAATACAGTTGTCCTCAAGGCACAAGAATGGCGGCGAATTTTAAATCGTTCAACCGTTTCCCCTTAATATCTCCTAGGGTTCTGCCTTCTCTCCCTCAGTATATTCTGAGAATGGAGTCGTCCGTTGTAAGCAACGCGTGTTGTGTACGCTGCCGCCAGGGTTTAGTCTAGCGTTTGACGCCGGTTTATTCGCTGTGTTGTTGCGGCCTGTTTTGGATTTACGACTGCGACTTTGCTTCCAATCCTTCATTTCCAAATCACGTAGGCATGTGGAGAAAAAAGTGACGTTTTTCGATATTTGCATCTTTTACTTCAAGAATCGAGTGTGGTGGTGAAATTGAAGATTTCATATCTTAACAGGATAATATTCTAAATAATCTCATTTGTGAAATTTATCTACCAACAACAGCTGGCCGCCTTTTTGCATTTCATCTACGTGTTTCCAAAAAAGAAAAAAAGTGTTCATTAATTCGTATTAAACTTACAGTAGGTAGTTTGATTTTGGAAAATATTTGAAATTTCATTTCTTTCTCTCTCTCGTGGAGTATATACACTTATACAATCAATTCCGCTCTTTGGATGTGCAATAGTGCTTAAGGTAAGACGTTTTCATCTAAATTATTAGCTTCATCAAATCTGTGGCGTTCAAAAAATTTGAATTCAACGCGTCTTTTTCTAACGGTTAGCTTTTGGATTCAATTCTCTTCTCGTAATTTTTGCCTAAAAATCAGAATCTTCCCCTCTATTTTTTTAAATAAATTATATGACAACATTTCAAAGGAATTAGTGATTCAAATAGTGATTAGTAGCTTAATTAGCTGTGAGTTGACTGCGCGTTTTTTCAAATCTGAAATACAATTGAATTACCAATATATAGACTCTAATGAGACGAAATTTCAGTTTGAAAGCGAAATCCCAATAATTTTTTATTTTACAAATGTTAAATATTGACATGGATGAAAGATTTCGACAGTTAAAAGGGTATTAAATCAAGATTGACAAGACTATTACAAGTATTTTAGCACTTTGGCCTACCGAAATCTGACTTAATTCTTGCGAATTGCAACAGCATCATGTTGTGATATGTGAAAAGTACAAACCGAAATTCTTTTAAAAAAGAACCCTTTTCTAAACGACAAAATGCCAATGGCCCATTGCAGTATTTTCTCTGAAATATATATTTTAGGTCGACATGTTGCTAACTTGTCTTAAGAAAATCCATTTCGATTCACGTGCGTCTGTCTGTGACTTTCAAACCAATTTCGCATGCAAAGCCCTTACTGAAATCGGTTTTTGATGTCCTAAGGGCCATTTTGCGTTATTAATAAATCTTATTTTTCAAACCGTGTTTATTCAGCCTGCCCTATACACCCACTGCCAATCCTTCGCTTTTTCAATATTGGAACTGATAACTGGCAATACATTGTTGATTTCGGCCGTGATAGATGGATATGACACTTGTGAGCGTTAAACTTGGGTTCGAGACTAGTTGCGGTTTGACTTTTTCTTCTTGGTCATTTGAGGTCCATTCTGAATTTACGTCCTAACACTTTTCATTTCGTAAACATGGCAGATGTAGATTTAAAAATGCATTACTAATTGCGTTGCATTGGACACACAAGTTCTCGTCAGATCACTGAAGTTAATAATCGCAAACCCAAGTTAGTACCAACGTGGGTGGTTGATAGTGAACGTTGGGTGCTGCTAATTTCCTCTCTCCTACATCCTCTGCACCTATCTCCTCACCTGCAAGCAGTCTCCTTAGGGTTCGGCCTGTTATGGCTGCTTGGCTTACTCACAAACCCCTTAGTGTAACATACTAGCATAACGATTATCATATATAAAGCCATTCTTCTACACCTTCCGCCGGTTTGGCAAGCGCTAATTTTGGAACTTTCATGAAGGGGGCAGGCCCATTTAAGATTCGCCTCGATGGCCCAGAGATAGCACGCTCGACTACTGCGACAGGGTATACAGAATCCATCCTGGATTGAGGTGGTTTGACGTCTTTCTGGTAGGAGAAAGGTCCGCAGTGCGCCTTCCACTGGATAGGAAGTAAAGCTGTGGCCCCGTGTCGTGTTCATGATGTCGACTGCACGTAAAATAACCCTTTCTACATCATCATCCTACCGTTATCCTACCTGCGGAAGGGCCGGGTCTATGAGTTCTGGCCCTCCATCCCGCCCAAGTCTCACTAGCTCCCCATGCATCCCACACTGTCATATCCCCTCGTACACCCTGCTGCCATACCGAATTTTCCCCGTTAAGGCCAAATATCTGCGGT